>JAAAWK010000039.1:0-38111 GCA_022496015.1 Hordeum marinum | reverse complement strand
TGGGTCTTATCCATCACACCATTCTCCTAATGATGTGATCCCGTTATCAAATGACATCTCATGTCCATGGCTAGGAAACTTTAACCATCTTTGATCAACGAGCTAGTCTATTAGAGGCATACTAGGGACATGGTGTTGTCTATGTATCCACACATGCATCTGAGTTTCCGATCAACACAATTATAGCATGAATAATAAACGATTATCATGAACAAGGAAATATGATAATAACCAATTCATTATTGCCTTAGGGCATATTTCCAACACCATGCTCTTAGGGAGTCTCATCTAATTCCTAGCATTTGAAACAACCAAGCATGCAAGATTGGTCCCACTAATTACTCGATGGGGTCTAGTAAAAAGCCAGACTCGTCTGGGTGGCTCTTGGACCCTCGAGACACAGATGGAGGGAGAGGTATTCCGTCTGTTTTATAACATTGGTTATGGTCAGCCGGCTGGCCGGAGTTTGTGTTATAAACATAGCAAAGGTTGAAGGAGACCAACAATTAAGATAATCTAGCCAGAAAGCTTGTCTATCTATATTAGGTAGGGAGAACAAGTCGATGGGTCCATGGCCACAACTTTTATTTTTGAATGAATGTTATGGCCACAACTTAATTAGGGAGCTCCTTCTCATTTCCTCAACTGTCTGTCCGAAATAGGACGAGGTACTAAAATTAGGCGTCCAGAAGAAAGCAAGCAAACATGCATGAGCTGCCATCTCTTTATCTAGTGTATGTGTATGCGTATATAAGAAGGGGAGCACCAACAAGCTAATTTGCTCTCTCGCTGCGCCACCTGACCAAATCTATATATCCATCATTCACCCATCCATTCCATTCATCACCAACATGGCCATGATGCTGACATACACCTACACCTTGGCTCTGCTCCTCATGGCCGTTGCCGTGCAAGCAGACCCAGAGCCCAGGCCAAGCATCGAAGATATCAATGCTACTTGTTCGACGAGTAGTTCGGTCCGATTTTACTGCAACAAGCTGCTACTGGAAAACCTGGATGTCAGGACGCCTCAAGTGAAGGATGTGATCACAATGTTAGTCCAAGTGGCCGCCAAGAAGGCGGCGAAGGCGGAAGCATTCGCCAAGACCATCAAGAATAAACCCTCTAAGTGCGTCACCGACTACCTCCAGGACCTCGCCGTGCTATCCAAACTCATCGAGACGCTCCCAGCGACGCTCAAAACCGCCAAAGCCGAGGACTTCTTTGAGAATTTTGACGGAAAGACCAAATATGATGATTGTTGCTCGCACCATATGTCAGATGAGACATGCGAGGCATATAGCAAAATCAGTGAGGTGGAATTCGCTCTTAGTGTCACACAAGGCCTGATGTCTGAGAGGGCGTATTCCAAGAGGCAGCAGCAGCAACTCGACAACAAAACAACATCACCAAACTCTAACCGAAGAGGACGGCATGTGTGATTGTTATGTGATTTTTTATATATTTCCGTTACTGATTTTTATATTGATATCACATGCATGAATAATGATACAATGGAATTGGGAGCTCCTTATTCCCAAGATGCATGTAAGGCCCACTATTGGTCCAATGCCTCGCTGCCTGAACTGGATCGGTTTCCAGTTGTTTTTGTAATATAATAATTGTCGTTTTTGCACTGTACGTTCCATTTGTTCTTCTTTTTTGCGGGAATAAAACCTGTATTACTCAATCGTAATGTCCGTCCAATCGTTTTAGACTATCTCCGGGACTTCTGGCGGTCCATATCCAATCCAAGTCCATAATCCTACCTTCATCAATTCTAATAGCAAAAGTAGATAAACGATCACTACTCTATTCGAGTACGAGAGACATGAGTAATACAAGATTTATTATAAAGATTCCTTACATACTTATTAATCTACATCTCTATACTTCCATATATCTATACTTTTATATGAGAGGGGTTTTAGGACCATGGTTCAGCCGAACCTATGGTCAACACCCTTCGATGTAGCACACCTCCCATGGGGATCTGGGCCTTATTAACATTCAAATTTCTGTGATCTAGTACTCTTTAAGTTAATGCATCATTTAGTCAGATTGCTCATAGGCCTGCCTGGGCTCAACTTCCAATGGAAAATGATAGGCGGCATACATCCCAATAATGCAGTAGCTCACAAGCCCAAACAGGAGAATTTAAAAAGAGTTTTGACCTCTCAATAGTACTGCAGCCACGTAGAAAAGAAGATGAAAAAAGAATACGTATGAATACAACAGAAAAGTGAACAAATAAAGGAAAATAAACAAATAAAAAGAAGAGAAAAATGAAATACACAAGAATAGCAATCAGTTAGAGCTGGCAGTAAAATAGCAAGTCTGACATCTGGTGGCAACAGAGCAGAATCTGTCAGCAAAAACACAAAATTTGACATGATTTTGATTTCTTGGAAGGCTATTGCTCCATTTTCTTTTTGCTGTCGTGAATAGAAATATGAGAGTAACTGAAGCACTAAAACATGATTAAGCATCCATGCAAACCTGGGGCCACAAGACATTGTGCATCACAAAGCAATAAAGAATAAAGAATGTGAACAGTACATGCATATGGAGCAACGTTAGTTATTTTATTCCCACTACTGTTAACATGCAGTATTACGATGTAGGTTTTATTAGCACCTATAGGCTTCCTATTGTTTTTTGATGATTCCCGTCACACTGTATCATGGCCGTCATGCACAAGTATGGACCAATCGCTTAATCTCACGCAATTCAATATGTACATGATCCGTGTGTAGGCTTTTTGAATGCTGGATCGATTCAACCGAGCGCAACGCAGGTACGTGCAGACCTGGATCGTAGTCACACACACAAGCAGCTTGATTGATTTTCTGCCTAGTGTTGATACTTGATTTTGGAAAAACATTATTAAAATGGATTCAAATAAAGAAGTACTCTACATGAAAAGGTTTTGCTGTGTTGACGTGAATATCTTTGAAGTTTGGGTCAATCGTTGTTCGATTTCAGTTCAAGGCCGAAACTATGTTCAAAGTACTAAAATTTTATATTTAGAATACTATTCGGCCGATTAAGCCGTCAAGACTATCTCATATGAGAACATGGTCTACACGGATTGTCTTTGTCTCCTCTAAACGATTGATTTTGATATAAAAATCATCTCAATCCATGGTCGTAGGCAAAAGTTAGACCCATTCGAATGCAGCTGTACCACGAGACAAAAAGTGGCGCGTCAAATCAAACATATGTCTCATAGGTAGCGCCATCGATTGCTTATTTCGCGTGGGCGTTTCGATCCAAAATATTTCCTCCAATCAAAAAATGTTCAACATAAAAGTTGTTCCTATCGTCGAAACTGTTAAAGTTTCTTTTGGGCTCATCTTCATTCGAGGTCGTTTGCGGCCTATGAGACACAAAAACCGAACTGTTGTCTTATACTTACCCAAAACCGAACCGCTGCGGGTAGTAGGCAAACCTGCCCATCATCGGCCACAAGAGCCCACCAGCCGCCTGCTCCCACACTGTCCACAACCCGCACTGTTCGCATTGCAACCCGCATCCGCAACTAGATTTGATTCCCACAACACGGGTGACCACACCGAGACCCCAGCACGATGTCGTTGCGCCCCATGAGCAGCGACGCGCCATAGCGCGGCAGCACCGTCACGCGTCGACCACCACCAAGGAGGAGGAGGAACCCCCCCCCCCCCCGGTCATCGATACCGTGTAGGCTTTTCCCGACAACATCCTTCGGCGACGAGGAGTGAGGAGGCAGGGGTAGGGAGACCGGTGACGACGGATAGGGTTGCCTCCCGGTCGCTCGCAAGGGCGACGCAGGAAGGCCAAAGCAAGCCCGTTGGCCACTATGTTTGCATTCCTCGCATGTGCTCCTTGATGCTATATATTCATAACATCTTTTCATGATTATTTTTTATTTATATGCTATGCCACTTAACTGTAATGGACTGAGATATAACCACACTCATACTTGATTTACTTGTCTCATCATCCGGCCACCTAATTAAAGAGTTGCAAGTTGAGAGAGCCCATTATACATCTGGTCGATGGTTGTGCACTGGACTCAAAGGGAAGTCAACTCCACAGATCGGCGAGGTGCAGCGGCGACATGGATGGGATGTCGCCCTTGTGGAAGGCCGCCCTCTGCTTGACACTGTTCGCCGCATGGCGGGCGCATGTTGAATTCAGGACCATCACCATGCCGTCGTGGCGCCCGCTTCGCGCTGCCAATGCAGCGGCCAGAACTACCTCCACCGACCTTACGGCCATGCGGAGAAGCAACCACGGGACCCATGCTTTCTGCGACGCCGAGCCCCTTCGCTCCAGGTGGCGACTATGTGTCCATGGCGGCAGTGGCTGACAGCATCAACGCTGGCGGGAAGGCGTCGTGCCTGCCTCTGGCCTGGCCAGGGAGGTCGACGTCCGGGGGTGGCCGGCAGGGGAGCCAACTACATCGTCTCGCCACTGTCCATCCACGCGGCCCTCGCGCTGGTGGCCGCGGGCACGCGGGGCGAGACGCGTCAGGAGCTCATGGGCTTCCTCGGCTTTGCGTCAGGCTGCCTGACGCAGACGTCCTTCGCCTGCGGCGTGTGGGTCGACCGGGGCTGGACCCTGGAGCCAGAGTTCATGGCCATGGCCGCGTCGAGGTACGCCGCCACTGCACAGTCCGTGGATTTTGTCCAGGACGCCGACGTGACCAACAGGCTCATCCGCGACGTCCTCCCTCCCCGCTCCGTCGACTCGACCATGGTCGTGGTCCTCGCCAACGCGCTCTACTTCAAGGGGGGCGTGGTCTTAGCCGTTCGATCAGTCGGCGACCTTCATCGTGCCCTTCCATGTACCCGACGGCACCACCGTGCGCATGCCGTTCATGACGACCGGCCGGTTCGAGTTCAAGCAGCGCATCGCCGTATATCAAGGCTTCATGGCCCTCAAGCTGCCCTACCAGAACGACGATGGCGACCACACGGCGTGTTCTACATGCTTCTCCTTCTCCCGGACGACGGCAACAACCTCAGCATCGTCGATCCGTACGACAAGGCAGTCGCGGCGCCGGAGTTCATCAAGCGCCACACGCGGGCACAGCAGGTTCCGGTGGGACGGTTCATGGTCCCGAAGTGAGTTCGAGGCGTCGGCGGACATGCAAAAGCTCGGAGTCAGCAGGGCTTTCCAGGGCGGCGACTTCTCGGGCATGGTGAGCGGTGGCGATGGGCTCTTCATTACCACAAGGCCACCATCGAGGACGACGAGCTGGGCATCGTGGCTGCCGTAGCGACGGCCGTGGTCATCTCTCAGAGCACAAGCGCACCACGGCCTCCGGTGGATTTCGTGGCCGATCGGCCGTTCCTGTTTGCCATTGTCGAGGAGAAAACGAGTGTGGTGCTATTCGTTGGGCATGTGGTCAATCCTTTAGCTGGCTCAAATGAGCCATTGACTAGATCTGGGTAGAGCGTGGTATGATTGTTTAAGGATTGTAGGGATTGTTTAATTGATTTCGATGCTACATACGATCTGCCTGCGTGATCAGTATTCAGGATCATTGTGCTCAGGCGATGCAGAGATCCCATCGACATATTTCTCCCCTTTAGGGAGACTACATTCTACTCCCTCCTTTTCAGTTTAAAGCACTCATTTCAAAATTTTGAGACTTCCAATGTACTAGGCTCATTTTGAGTCTAGTTAAGTTAAATAGCTTTGATGAAGTTTAACTAGCTTTGAGTCACACACCACGCTTAATGAAAGTGAAGGAATCAGTGATCATGCATGCATCTTATTCTACATAGAGGTAATTATCTCACCGGTGCTTGAACTTGTAAAATACATTAATCTGATTTCGTAACTTGACATGAACATGCAAATACGGTTCAAATCACATTTGTATACATCCATGCCACTAATGAGGCACGTCAGCCTGGTAGGGAGCCCACTGTCAGCGACCGGACGACATGAAGGAGGACGTGGGGCCTAGTTTTCCGCGGAACACCCCTCGAATAATTTTCCTCTTACAAAAAAGCTCTCGGATAGGAATAACACAATTTGTATAAAATTAAAAACTGGTCAAACGAGGGTTCGAACCCATGGTCTGTCGCTCGCTTGACTGAACATATTTGCATACTTTAGACACTAAGTCTGATCAACATAAATAAAGAAATTTATTCCAGAAAAAAGTACTGACTCAATGATTCGAACCTGCACTATAAGGCCAGGTAGCGGCCACAAATACCAATCCAACCCACAAAATATAATATTACAAAGCATAATTTCTCTTTATAACATAATGTGTTCGTGTGGGTAAAATGACCGAAACACTACCCATTTTCAATGTTTAATTTTTTCCATTTCAAAAAATTGTGAAAAATATGTACATTATAATCATTTGTTATAAATAACACACACACACACACACACACACACACACACATTAAAATAAAATACATTTATAATTTTATATAATTTCATAAAATATATACACAATAATTTAACAAAAATAAACAATACGAAATTACTATAATTATGATAGTACTTTTGTAATTTTAAAAGTGCGAGATTTTTCAATAAAATATTAAATTAATTTTAGGAAGTTACATGTATTTAAATAAGTTCTTATATATGCTTAAATTTGTCCATGCCTGCGATAAAATATTCTAAAGTCTTCATGCTTTAAGAAAATGTTTGTATTGTTTTAAAATTTATATAGTATATAAAGGTTCGTGTGTTTTCGGAAAAAAGGATCCCAGTGCGCCCTCAGATTGCAGATCCTCACGTGAATAATATTTGAATCATACAAACATTTTTCTAATTCATAAGTATTTCAAATTATATGAATATGTTTTAAAATACAGTAACATGTAAAATTTTAAATTATACTCCCTCGGTCCCAAAATAAGTGTTGCTAATTTTATAGTAAGCTAGTACAGATTTTGTACTAGATCATCGCACTTATTTTTGGAACAAGGGAGTACTTGTTATACAGTCATAAATACTACTTATACTTTAGAAACATGAGACCTTCTGGTTGGAGTAGTATCTGAGGCTGCTATATAACCATTGGTCAGATGTATAAGTCACAAATCTGACACTCTATTTTGCTGGATTAAATTCCTTTAATTTATGTTGTTCCCGCATGGTGTGTATAAAGCATGTGAATCCTTTTAATACATGATTTGTAAATGTTCGATTGTCTAGCCATGTGTGCATGTTAATTGCAAATCACAAGTTCAAACCCCCGACAGACCAGATTTATTTATTTTTCTCTACGAGGGCCTACTTAGAAGAAAAAATAATTTCAGGTAGTTTTCCAAAAAAACTAGGCCACATGCCCTATTTTCATACGCCTAGTCGTTGATAGCGGGCGACATGGCATGCCGAAACTCCTCGTCAACGTATATAGATGAGATCCAAACCGTATTGGCACGTCCATGCCAAGTTATGTAACCAGTTCGATGTATTTTTCAAGTTCAAACACTAAAGTGAACATCCGTGGCAACTTCAAGCACCACCGTGTATTTATATCCACAAGAGGGAGAGTGTTGCATTTATTGCCTCGGGGGTTGAAGAAGTGGGTAATATTGCACTAGGCAATTTTATATCCATAAAACTAGTGTCATCCATTCATAATATACCTTGATTGATGAGATTTCAGATTTAAGCCCTCTAAACTGGAAGAGAAGGAGTATCTCCTAAGAATAGGATTTGAGAGTGCATTTATGCTAGGGTTTTAGCTATAATGGTGATTGTAGGTTATCCAGGATCCAGTTATTAAGTTCTATTACATGGGTTTGACTTTATACAAAATCTTAATGGACGTATATAGTATATGCTAAGCACTTCCTGCAGAGGAGCCGAGTGCTCCATCAGGGAAAAAAGAAAAAGAGAAGAGAAAGGTACTAAAGGAAAAGAAGGAAACAAATGACCACAATGCTCGGGCATTACTTTGTGTTTTGTGGTTGTGTGAAAATAAATCAAAACAATTAGCCTCATCTTTCATTTAACTAGGGAATTAAAATACTTTTCCTTGCTCTTGAGATTTTTTTTCCGGTGGATTGGCTGGGGCAACACCTCCATAGCTCATGCCCTTAGAGCATCTTCAACGGACGCACGCTAAAAAAATTATACAACGCTAAAATATCGGGTTTTTTTTTTGCATGCTAGAGGGCGTTTGCTCCAACAGACGCTGTAATATATGACGCCCAATCCTACGGCCCCACCTGCAGCAACCCAAATTTTGTAGCGCGGGACACACCAAATACGCAGCGCGCGATACCATTTTACCCAACGCGCCGAACCTTGTTTACCATGTCCGGGATTTTAGTGCGGCTGCTGGAGCTTTAGTTTTGATCGTGCGCGTTATATAGTTTTTTTCCAACGCGTGGCTTATCTGACGCGTATGTTGAAGATGCTCTTAGAGCATAATTTTCACAAGTCGCTGGACTAACTAGATGACCTGAGGCTTCGGTGCGACGCCATCATGTCATTGGTCTTCGTCTTCCTCGCCATCCTCCTGGTGGCGCACGACTTTGCGCTGTCACCATGGTGGTGTAAATCATGCCCGCGGAAAAGTAAACGATTTAGAACAAGGCCCTGAATGCGTGGACATCATCGAATTCACAACAGTCTCGTCATTCATGTATCGTGGGTACATGCCGATGAATAAGAACATATATGTGTTCAAACAGGACACCTGGTTGCAATTGCTTCTTGTGCGACATATGCTGGTCGGGTGCGTGCGCATCGCTCCTGTGCGTGCTACTGCTTACTCGTCGGTGTGGTTGTGGCGAACGTGTGAGCATCGAGTTGGGTGTCCCATTGTGGGGATGATCCGATGGACGAAGATGGCGAATACCATGTATGATGGATTATGCTTTGATGCTTTAAATCATTTGCTTTTGTGTCTATAACATGTAGGCCCAATAGGTGACTGGTTCATATGTCAAGGACCCAAAGGCAGGTGCTTTTACGACACCCAAGTTACGTTCATGTATGATATGTACAAGGGAAGATGGAGAATACGGGACTTGTCTGCTTTTTTCTAGAGTAGAGAATGGAAAGGGGAGGAAACAGGGATGCAATCGGTGGATCAGTGACGAGCATCCGAAGGGAGCAGGCAAGCCATGTCTGCTGCTGGTAGGTACTCCCTCCATACATTAATATAAGACTAGCGCCGCCGCATCCGTTGTGCCGTTTGTATTTTGCGTAAGCCCATGATGAACGTTGCAATATAAGACTTAAGTCTAATATATTTTCTTGAAATGAATTTTCTTTCTTGTTTTTAGTCGAAACAAAGTTCAAATTGTTCTCTTACTGATCTGTATTTTTATCTCCTTAAGTTTGCTTCCAGTCGAGGAGGTAACTGAGAATAAGATGAAGCATGAAATTCGTGATTGGTCAGATGATTGATGCCTTTAAAAACTTGTTTCATCACATGAGGGAACCTAACCCTCATGTGCTAAATTTTTCAGTGCCAAGTAGCAACGACGGCCTCTGTTATTTCGTCATGTAATCATGGTTATCTCTAATTAATATTCAGTTGTTTTTTTAATGATCTCCTATTGTGCGGTGCATGTTTGTCACCGCCCATTCAATTGGCTTGTTTGGTGGTGTTTTGTACCTCCTCTGTTTTATAAATATAAGTCTTTGGTCCTGAAGTACGTGGATCCTGCCCGGGACTCTGTTTTGACTTTGGGCCCGTGTCCAACGTGGCAACTGAGGGGAGAGAGAAAACCACTACACGTGGCTGGTTTTCCACCCAAACCAGGGTTTGGACGAATTTTGACCGGTTTTGAGACTTGAGGGACCAAAAGTCTACCAAAATTATTTGAGGGACCAAGTCTATACTTTCCGTGAACTTAAGGGACGAAAAACATACTTTTCTCTATTATTTTTGGGCAACTGAAGTTGGGGTTTAGACTACATGATTCATGCATATATGACAAAACTGTATTACTCATCTCGCTTGAACATATAGTATTTTCGATTTATCTGTTTTTGTCTTGTTTTGTAGCCAACATTGGTAGTGAAATGGCATAATATAGAGCATGTGTTGTGCCAATGGCATGTAACATTTTTCTTATTTGTCATCTAATTTATAGTTTATTTTTATATTCGTTTATAATGTTTTTCTTATTCAAAATGTCCTTACTGGAATTAGTTGTTTCCTATCAAAGTCAAGGGCTTTAAACAGAGGATGGAATGTGGGTATTGCTTATTAGAATGTACTTACTGGTTTCCTCTGTTTTTTTAGCAGTACAAGTGATTGTGGCCTACGTACACAGGTGAAAGCATTATAACAATTAATAGGAAGTTTGTATGGGGATGGATGCTCCCGACTACCATTTCTTCTAAAGTCATCCCCGTGGCTTCGCAACACTTTCAGGTTTGCCTCTTCCTACTTATCTGGCCACTCCCCAGTGGATGTTATTATTCTTTTTAGTCTATGACTAATAGAACCTGGACGTTGTTAACCATAGTTGCTCTATGGACTAATATGACCTTTGCACCGAACCATTTCTTCAAAAAATTATTCACCTTACCTTTGTTCCGGCATACTACCATTTAATTTTAATTCAACATGTCATCTTTGCAACCATGGCGGCTATCTCTGTTTGCCTCAAGCATCAGTGGCATCCATGGGCCTGACAACAATCTGAAGCGAGTAACTGGTGGTGGGAGATTTCTGAATAATGTGAATAAGGATGCTACAATGCTATTCATCTATGTATCCTGCTATTGTAGGAACACAATTTGTGAATAATTAAATTGGTGCATCTCAGATCAACATTTTGTCTTCAACATTACCGAAAATTTAGAGTTTTGATTCAATTGAATTTCAGAATACTTGCAACCCAAAGAATAGAGCAATTCTTAATTTATTTGACTGCCTTTTTTGGAAGTATTTATATAGGTCATTTAAATTGGGTTCAATTCTTTTTTCCTTCAACGAAATTTCATGCCCCTGCAAATAGAATCTCTTAACTATCTTAATATGCATTTCACTCTGTGATTATTTGCTACCATTGTTTAATACCTAATTTTTTATTTTACTCCACCAAAATTTTCATTTTTGACGGTATTTTCGTTTGTATTGAATGCCGCCCTTGGTATTGGAGAAGATGTGAGGAGGATAAATAGTCAATGGTAGTAGTTGAATGACTTCGTTAGAGTTGGGCCCAAGCATTCATGGGGGGCTGAGAAATAGGAGTTTAGACTTCCGACTAATACTTTTAGGTGACATGTAATATATTTTTCTGATATGTTTCCTTGCACCCACTGTTGGAAATATGCCCTAGAGGCAATAATAAATTAGTTATTATCATATTTTCTTGTTCATGATAATCGTTTATTATCCATGCTATAATTATATTGATCGGTGACTTAGATGCATGTGTGGATACATAGACAAAACCATGTCCCTAGTATGCCTCTAATAGACTAGCTCGTTGATCAAAGATGGTTAAGGTTTCCTAGCCATGGACATGAGATGTCATTTGATAACGGGATCACATCATTAGGAGAATGGTGTGATGGACAAGACCCAAACTACAAACGTAGCATATGATTGTGTCAGTTTATTGCTACTGTTTTCTGCATGTCAAGTATATGTTCCTATGACCATGAGATCATGCAACTCACGGACACCGGAAGAGTTCCTTGTGTGTATCAAACATCGCAATGTAACTGGGTGACTATAAAGGTGCTCTATAGGTATCTCCGAGGGTGTATGTTGAGTTGGCATGGATCAAGACTGGGATTTGTTACTCCGTATGACGGAGAGGTATCTCAGGGCCCACTCGGTAATACAACATCATAATAAGCCTTGCAAGCAATGTGACTAATTGTTAGTCACGGGATCTTGTATTACGGAACGAGTAAAGAGACTTGCCGGTAACGAGGTTGAACTAGGTATGGAGATACCGACGATCGAATCTCGGGCAAGTAACATACCGAAGAACAAAGGGAACATCATACGGGATTAACTGAATCCTTGACATAGAGGTTTGACCGATAAAGATCTTCGTAAAATATGTAGGAACCAATATGGGCATCCAGGTCCCGCTATTGGTTATTGACCGTAGAGGTGTCTCGGTCATGTCTACATAGTTCTCGAACCCGCAGGGTCTGCACACTTAAGGTTTGGTGACGTTTCGGTAGTATAGAGTTATGCATGGTGGTGACCGAAGGTTGTTTGGAGTCCCGGATAAGATCCCGTATGTCACGAGGCTCCGGAATGGTCCGGAGGTAAAGATTGATATATAGGAAGTCCTATTTTGGTCGCCGGAAAAGTTTCGGGCTTATCGGTAGTGTACCGGGAGTGCTGGTAGTGTATCGGGAGACCATCGGGAGGGGTATTTCGACCCAAGAGGCTACATGGGCTGTGGGAGAGTGAATACCATCCCTTAGTGGGCTGGTGGAACTCCCACACAAGGCCCATGCGGCTGTGAGAAAACCCCAAAGAGAAAAGGTGGAAAAAAAGGCAAAATAGGGAGGAATCGTCCTAGTAGGATTGGAGGAGTCCTCCTCCTCTCCTTCTTGATTCGGCCGAACCAAGGGCTGGCCCCTTGAGGGCTAAGCCTCCCTCCTCTTTTCCTCTTATATATACTAGAGGTTTTTAGGGTTTTTGGCACTTGATTTTCAGTCACGTGCTTACTCGTTCCTCTAGTGCACAGTTTCTCCTCTAGATCGGCTTTCTGCAATGCTTAGGCGAAGCCCTGCCGGAATTGCTTCACCACCATCACCGCAGCGCCGTCACGCTGCCGGAGAACTCTTCTACCCTCGCCGCTTCCTGTTGCTGGATCAAGAAGGCGGAGATCGTCATCAAGGAGGCTTCTTGCCCTTGGGTGTAGCTTACATAAGCCCTTCACGCAGCCGGCTAGTACAATTACTAGTCGCGGCTGTCGAATGGATGCTTCTTGCCATAAGGTATAGCTTACATAATACCATTGGCAGCCGGCCCTATTCAACATTGGCTGATTGGAGGAGGCTTCTTGCCTTCGGGTATAGCGTACATCACCTTCCAACAGCAGCCGGCTCTCCATGGCATCTCATTATAAGAAAAGGGAAGTCATGCTGCTCGGTTGATGGAGTAAATTTCCCGGGTCTAATGACTCCGGGTGAAGGAACAGGCGTCTGGAAAAATTACGCATTGGTTTATCAACAGCCGCGTTTGTTCATGGAGGCTATTTGCCAACAGAGGTATTATCCGGTTCTAAAAAGAGTTTTGAAGACTTCCAAGTGCCTCTCATGAATCATTGGCAGATTTATCAAAGATGGAAGCAAAGAGCTGAGAAAGATGATTGACAGTACTATAAAGTAAACCGCTGGCAAGTGCATTCAGATGTTAAAGGCTGTTACAAAAGATGTTCTCAGAGGGAAACAAACGATGTTTCTGACAAAGTTTCAAAACACCATGGGCGGATGATTACAAGAGCCAATACTTGCTCTGACTATTACAAGGTTTCGGTCACTCGACCGGCTCATCCTGCTCCGGATCTTCTGCGGTTTGGATCTGAAGATTGCCGAGTTCCCAGATGCAGTTAGAGACGGCAGCAAATGACCCTTCAAAGAAAGGCGCGACGTTAAGCTCACTAGGGAAGAGATCTTTGCTTCGGGCGGGTGTTAGGTCTTTACACTCGTAAAGAGGCCCGCGGATCCATTTATCTTCCTGGTCGTATGCTGCTTGGTAGTTCTTCAAGTCATCTTCCGCCTCATCAGCCATTACAGACGCTAGATAGCGAGAGTCCTTGATGACTTTGAAATAGTCTTCGTCAGAAAATTCTGAGCCGTCCACCTTCTTCGAAGGATATCCACCCATCATCTCATCTGGTGTGAGATCCGGCGCGAAGGCCATGGCCCGACTCAAACCCGCAACGGATCTAGAGCGTAAAGTCGACTTCTTCAGCTCTTGTATTTGCTTGGGCACGGTGGAGAATAGTTCTAACACCCCTTTCAGGGCCTTGGGAATCTTCTCCTTTCACTGTATGCTTTTGATGGTGAACATTGCTCCGCAATACAGCTGCTCTGTAAAGGTGTATATAGCCTTCAGCGACAGGATGCTATCGTCTGCAAGCTGCCGGCTCAAAGGTCCTACGTGAGCCAGAAGAGACAGGTTCGTCGTTAGTTGTTTCGTAAAAGATATTAAGTAAAGGAGTACAGGAATGATGGACTTACCAAATAAGGCGGCAGACATCTTAGCGATGTGTCGTTTGAGCCCTTGGAGCTCCTCAGCAACGGCGATGAGGCGCTGATCGGCATCATCTGCCTGTTTGATCAGTGCGGCTTTTTCAGACTCAGCTGTTTCTTTCAATATTGTTAGCTCGGAGGTGATCTTGGCTACTTCTTCGGCTAAGAGCCGGCATCTCTCGTCAGCAAGGCTTCGTGCTTCCTGTTGAGCTGCCAAGTTGGCTTTGAGGTCCGCCAGCTGAGAGCCAGCGGTGTTCAGAGCGTCCTGTGCATATCAAAGGCAAAGTATAAGCTATTGCAGCAACAAGAGTATTCATATGCATAAAGGTTCATAGTTCAAGTTCTACAAGTCTCAAACAGATTGCAAGCAATATATTTGACACTTGGGGGCTAATGTATATTTGATCTGTTCACATCTACAGTTCCGGCTCATCTTCCTGAAAATTGACCCGGAACATGGGGGCTACACATTGGCTCTCTTTTAAACTCAAAAGTTCTGACTCAAATAAATTTGAGCCGGCCCTTGGGGCCTACATTATGGCTCTTTTCTAATCTCAAAAGTTTCGGTTCAAATAAATTTGAGCCGGCCCTTGGGGGCTACAGTTGGCAGTATGCAAGTGTTGACAGTATTTAAAGCAAAGTGTTTTCTACATAACCTTCGAAAGAAGACCCGAATTCAACTCTATGTTAGATTAAATCCGGCCCTTGGGGGCTGGGGAAGGTTATGGCTGAAGAAAGGTAACATACCTCATATTTTGCCTTCATCATGCTTACCAGCTGGGGTTCCAAGTCTCGGTTGGTGTTGACCCGGTTCATGTAGCCGGAGTGGAGTTCTTCGGCTGTCATTTTGTTGTACGACGAGTCAAACTAAAGTTTCCGCGAAGCTTCAGAGGGCTCTGTATGCCGGGTTAAGACATGCACTAGTGAAGGAGGTTTTTGAGCAGACCCGGTGATGATAACATCCGGAGTCGCCGGGGTCCTGGGGTATAACCGGCCTTGAAGGAGCAGCTGGGGAGTTCTCCATTATGACGTCATCTGCCGCCGGCTCAGTAGAAGCCGCTGGTGGAGTCTCTTCTTCCGCTGGAGTTTCCTCCGGCTGTTCAATATCCGGTTGAGACGGGGTCGGCTGTTCAGGCTCTTGATTGTCAACGACAGGGCTGGAGGAAGGTTGATGGGTCTTGCGGCGTTTCGCCTGAGCACTACAAAGTAAAGGGTTAGCATTTAAAGGAGATTGGTATCTCATCAAAGACATCCGGATATTTTAACACTTATAGAGGATTAATCTTTGGTGGAGGTATGACTGAGGCTGAAGAGTCGCCCGATGAGGGTGTTTTCTGAAAAATCAAGACACGGAAATGATAAGACATTCGGACATGAAGAGAAATGAAAAAGGGAAGTATGGATACTAACCTCTGCAGGCCGCTTCTTAGGAGCTGGCGAATTTGGTAGTCCCGATGCAAGCTCTGTAGAGCCGCCGCTCCGGGTCTGGCGTCATTCAGCTTGCTGTTGTCTTTTTGAAAGGAAATTAGGAGCCGGATGAGCGAGAGGGTGAGATAGAGGAAATTTTCTAACAACCCACCGCGGCTTTCGGAAGAAATATTCTGAGTCAGAGTACATGCAAGTTACCTCAGGAGCGTTGGCATGACTGGTTTCTACTTCGTCCTGTGAGACACGAAAAGATATTATTAAAGAACCGGCAAGACAAAAAGTCAAGTAAGTAAAGTTCAAGGATCTTACCTCCGACTCTGAAGAAGTCGGGTGTTTGAACCAGTTCTCTTGAGGAGCTGCCTTCTTTTGTTTCTTGGCAGCGACTTTCTTCTTGGTTGTCTTCGGAAGAGGAACATATTCCTTCTTCCAGAAGTCGGAGTCAGCCTGTGCAAATTGAGCCGGAGGAAGAATATCAAGCTTTGAAAAGGAGTATATAAACATACAACAGGCAGAAGAAAGGTAAAAATACTTACAAGAGGCGTCGGGTTGGTCGCGCAGAAGGGCGCTAGGCCGATGGTGTTGCATGAGCCGGAAGTCTCGTGCACAAGACTTCGGACGCTCATACAGATGTCATCCTCGGTCAAAGTGGTGGCGCTGAAGCACAGTTCGCTGTCATGAAATCCTGGATATTCATACATGAGCCGGTTACGGCGGCTCAGAGGCATGATCCGCCATTATACCCAGCAGCGGATAAGGTCCATTCCAATAAGGCCGTTGGCCAGGAGAGCCTTCACTCTGGCATGGGGCTTCTCATATCTAGCACGGTCGGCAGCTGAGAGCCGGTCGGGCAGTGAAGTGTCGGTTGAGAGCCAGGAAGGACGATAACCCGACAGATGATGTTCCGAGTCCGGAGACGTGTCTTTGCACTAGAACCACATCTTGTTCCAATCTTTTGGGTGGCTGGGCATCTAAACAGCCGGAAAGGTGATAGCCCTCCGGCGCTGGATGGTGATTCCTCCAAGTTCCAAGCTTGGCCTGCTCTTGTATTCAGTCTGGCGGTTGGCGTAGAAGAACTCTCTAAAGAATCCAACTGACGGCCTTGATTGAAGGTATGCCTCGCAGACGACTTGAAAGTGGCAAATGTTTGATACAGAATTCGGCGCCAGATCTTGGGGATGCAGCTTGTACAGGTGCAGAATGTCGCGAAAGAATTTTGACCCGGGTGGCACGAATCCTCGTTCGATATGATCTGTAAAGACTATAACCTCCCCTTTCTTTGGGGCGAGGCGGGTCTCACCAGTCTGAACACGCCAGTTGATCACTTCCTTTGGAGGAAGGGTGCCAGCGGCTACTAAATCAGATAAATACTCTTCGGTCACATAGGAGCCGACCCAATTGCAGGAATTAGTGGCACGTGTCATCTTGGCGGCTTAAAAGTACTGTGCAAAAAGAAAATGGCGACTAATCAAACAAAGAGCAGATAGCAAATGGCGGCTTGAAAGTTACAGGGTTCTAAAAATTAAGGCCTTAAGAGGTCCGGCTGACAAAGAGCCGAAGGGGGTCTAGCGGCTCACTATGGGTGGAAGAGTCGGAAGTCATCAAAACTCGGACAAACAAGTTTCACAAATCGATACTAAAGTTTTGGATCTACCGAAGCGGAAAAGGAAGTTCTACATCAACCTAAGCCAAGAACAGTGAAAGTGAAAAATCGACCTACAGCCTTAACCGACCGCACATTGCGCACGGGTGGGCCATGTACGGTGGCGGTGATGACAATGCAGCCTAAAAGGAGGCGCGGCGGGCCCCGAGACTTGACCGTGCGACCGTGTCGGAGAACGAAACGTGCGGCGGAGGTCCGCTTGCGGAAACCCTATTTTGCTACCGATCTAAAAGCAGCGGGAAGAGGCACTTATCGGAGGCGGAGACGGCGGCGGGTGAGATTCTGGTGCAAACAGGTTAATGCGGCGGCCTGGGTTGGTGACGGACGAGCAGCGGCGCCGGAGCGGAGCGGACGAGCTCAAGCGAGGGACGGGCGATAGGAAGAAGAAGAAGAGGTGCACGAGTGGGAATGCATTGGTTTGACTCGTGCGGGTCCTATTTAACAGGGAAACAGTGTGGGTTCCCAGGCGTCAGCACCGATCTTGCCGAAATGGACGCCTCGATTTTCAGTAAACGGTTAAATGTGAGAGATTTGGTGATACGTCAGCGTATCTGTGACGTCACGCCGGGTCATTCCTGGCAACTCTCAGACAATTGCAACAGATGGATGAAATGAGCTGGCTCACTTCAGCCTAGGGCCTAATGTTGGGGATATAACCCCGTGATATGACCCGGCTGGAAGGTTCTGGTTGATAAGCATTGGTTATGAGCCGGCCCACGAAGACATGTATCAGCTGGAGGCCCAAGAACTTTGGCGGTTCTTAAGGTGGGCCGGATGACAGAGACCAGGATGCGCAAGACCTTCCAAAGGATAACTTGGTTGGTAAGATAGAGATGGATTCGGAGATGTAAAGGGTGATCGGGTTGTACAATCGTAAGATCCGACGGCTCTGACCTCTGATATAAAGGCAGAGCCAGGGCGGCTTAGAGGGAGGTGATCGAAAACTAGGTCAAGCGTCTAGCCCCTTTAATAGATACAACAAGCAATAACAACACAAGCAGGACGTAGGCTTTTTCCTCGGCTTGAGGGGCCAAACCTGGGTAAACTCGTGTCCTTTGTCTCAATCAACCCCTTTGAGTCCACTACCATGGCGATGGCTCCGAACTCAAGTCTGGTAACCCGGAAATCTGCTGTGACAAAACCACGACAGTCACCACCATACATAACTCTATAGTACCGAAATGTCACCGAACCTTAAGTGTGCAGACCCTACGGGTTCGAGAACTATGCAGACATGACCAAGACACCTCTACGGTCAATAACCAATAGCGGGACCTGGATGCCCATATTGGTTCCTACATATTCTACGAAGATCTTTATCGGTCGAACCTCTATGTCAAGGATTCAGTTAATCCCGTATGATGTTCCCTTTGTTCTTCGGTATGTTACTTGCCCAAGATTCGATCGTTGGTATCTCCATACCTAGTTCAACCTCATTACCGGCAAGTCTCTTTGCTCATTCCGTAATACAAGATCCCGTGACCTAACACTTAGTCACATTGCTTGCAAGGCTCATTGTGATGTTGTATTACCGAGTGGGCCCTGAGATACCTCTCCGTCACACGGAGTAACAAATCCCAGTCTTGATCCATGCCAACCCAACAGACACCCTTGGACATACCTGTAGAGCACCTTTATAGTCACCCAGTTACGTTGCGACGTTTGATACACACAGGGCACTCCTCCGGTGTCAGTGAGTTGCATGATCTCATGGTCATAGGAACAGATACTTGACATGCAGAAAACAGTAGCAATAAACTGACACGATCATATGCTACGTTTGTAGTTTGGGTCTTATCCATCACACCATTCTCCTAATGATGTGATCCCGTTATCAAATGACATCTCATGTCCATGGCTAGGAAACTTTAACCATCTTTGATCAACGAGCTAGTCTATTAGAGGCATACTAGGGACATGGTGTTGTCTATGTATCCACACATGCATCTGAGTTTCCGATCAACACAATTATAGCATGAATAATAAACGATTATCATGAACAAGGAAATATGATAATAACCAATTCATTATTGCCTTTAGGGCATATTTCCAACACCATGCTCTTAGGGAGTCTCATCTAATTCCTAGCATTTGAAACAACCAAGCATGCAAGATTGGTCCCACTAATTACTCGACGGGGTCTAGTAAAAAGCCAGACTCGTCTGGGTGGCTCTTGGACCCTCGAGACACAGATGGAGGGAGAGGTATTCCGTCTGTTTTATAACATTGGTTATGGTCAGCCGGCTGGCCGGAGTTTGTGTTATAAACATAGCAAAGGTTGAAGGAGACCAATAATTAAGATAATCTAGCCAGAAAGCTTGTCTATCTATATTAGGTAGGGAGAACAAGTCGATGGGTCCATGGCCACAACTTTTATTTTTGAATGAATGTTATGGCCACAACTTAATTAGGGAGCTCCTTCTCATTTCCTCAACTGTCTGTGCCGAAATAGGACGAGGTACTAAAATTAGGCGTCCAGAAGAAAGCAAGCAAACATGCATGAGCTGCCATCTCTTTATCTAGTGTATGTGTATGCGTATATAAGAAGGGGAGCACCAACAAGCTAATTTGCTCTCTCGCTGCGCCACCTGACCAAATCTATATATCCATCATTCACCCATCCATTCCATTCATCACCAACATGGCCATGATGCTGACATACACCTACACCTTGGCTCTGCTCCTCATGGCCGTTGCCGTGCAAGCAGACCCAGAGCCCAGGCCAAGCATCGAAGATATCAATGCTACTTGTTCGACGAGTAGTTCGGTCCGATTTTACTGCAACAAGCTGCTACTGGAAAACCTGGATGTCAGGACGCCTCAAGTGAAGGATGTGATCACAATGTTAGTCCAAGTGGCCGCCAAGAAGGCGGCGAAGGCGGAAGCATTCGCCAAGACCATCAAGAATAAACCCTCTAAGTGCGTCACCGACTACCTCCAGGACCTCGCCGTGCTATCCAAACTCATCGAGACGCTCCCAGCGACGCTCAAAACCGCCAAAGCCGAGGACTTCTTTGAGAATTTTGACGGAAAGACCAAATATGATGATTGTTGCTCGCACCATATGTCAGATGAGACATGCGAGGCATATAGCAAAATCAGTGAGGTGGAATTCGCTCTTAGTGTCACACAAGGCCTGATG
Organism: Hordeum marinum; assembly: GCA_022496015.1. Taxonomy (NCBI): domain Eukaryota; kingdom Viridiplantae; phylum Streptophyta; class Magnoliopsida; order Poales; family Poaceae; genus Hordeum; species Hordeum marinum. The sequence goes on along the minus strand of JAAAWK010000039.1, from coordinate 17,712 downwards.
TCTGAGAGGGCGTATTCCAAGAGGCAGCAGCAGCAACTCGACAACAAAACAACATCACCAAACTCTAACCGAAGAGGACGGCATGTGTGATTGTTATGTGATTTTTTATATATTTCCGTTACTGATTTTTATATTGATATCACATGCATGAATAATGATACAATGGAATTGGGAGCTCCTTATTCCCAAGATGCATGTAAGGCCCACTATTGGTCCAATGCCTCGCTGCCTGAACTGGATCGGTTTCCAGTTGTTTTTGTAATATAATAATTGTCGTTTTTGCACTGTACGTTCCATTTGTTCTTCTTTTTTGCGGGAATAAAACCTGTATTACTCAATCGTAATGTCCGTCCAATCGTTTTAGACTATCTCCGGGACTTCTGGCGGTCCATATCCAATCCAAGTCCATAATCCTACCTTCATCAATTCTAATAGCAAAAGTAGATAAACGATCACTACTCTATTCGAGTACGAGAGACATGAGTAATACAAGATTTATTATAAAGATTCCTTACATACTTATTAATCTACATCTCTATACTTCCATATATCTATACTTTTATATGAGAGGGGAGTTTTAGGACCATGGTTCAGCCGAACCTATGGTCAACACCCTTCGATGTAGCACACCTCCCATGGGGATCTGGGCCTTATTAACATTCAAATTTCTGTGATCTAGTACTCTTTAAGTTAATGCATCATTTAGTCAGATTGCTCATAGGCCTGCCTGGGCTCAACTTCCAATGGAAAATGATAGGCTGGCATACATCCCAATAATGCAGTAGCTCACAAGCCCAAACAGGAGAATTTAAAAAGAGTTTTGACCTCTCAATAGTACTGCAGCCACGTAGAAAAGAAGATGAAAAAAGAATACGTATGAATACAACAGAAAAGTGAACAAATAAAGGAAAATAAACAAATAAAAAGAAGAGAAAAATGAAATACACAAGAATAGCAATCAGTTAGAGCTGGCAGTAAAATAGCAAGTCTGACATCTGGTGGCAACAGAGCAGAATCTGTCAGCAAAAACACAAAATTTGACATGATTTTGATTTCTCTGGAAGGCTATTGCTCCATTTTCTTTTTGCTGTCGTGAATAGAAATATGAGAGTAACTGAAGCACTAAAACATGATTAAGCATCCATGCAAACCTGGGGCCACAAGACATTGTGCATCACAAAGCAATAAAGAATAAAGAATGTGAACAGTACATGCATATGGAGCAACGTTAGTTATTTTATTCCCACTACTGTTAACATGCAGTATTACGATGTAGGTTTTATTAGCACCTATAGGCTTCCTATTGTTTTTTGATGATTCCCGTCACACTGTATCATGGCCGTCATGCACAAGTATGGACCAATCGCTTAATCTCACGCAATTCAATATGTACATGATCCGTGTGTAGGCTTTTTGAATGCTGGATCGATTCAACCGAGCGCAACGCAGGTACGTGCAGACCTGGATCGTAGTCACACACACAAGCAGCTTGATTGATTTTCTGCCTAGTGTTGATACTTGATTTTGGAAAAACATTATTAAAATGGATTCAAATAAAGAAGTACTCTGCATGAAAAGGTTTTGCTGTGTTGACGTGAATATCTTTGAAGTTTGGGTCAATCGTTGTTCGATTTCAGTTCGAAGGCCGAAACTATGTTCAAAGTACTAAAATTTTATATTTAGAATACTATTCGGCCGATTAAGCCGTCAAGACTATCTCATATGAGAACATGGTCTACACGGATTGTCTTTGTCTCCTCTAAACGATTGATTTTGATATAAAAATCATCTCAATCCATGGTCGTAGGCAAAAGTTAGACCCATTCGAATGCAGCTGTACCACGAGACAAAAAGTGGCGCGTCAAATCAAACATATGTCTCATAGGTAGCGCCATCGATTGCTTATTTCGCGTGGGCGTTTCGATCCAAAATATTTCCTCCAATCAAAAAATGTTCAACATAAAAGTTGTTCCTATCGTCGAAACTGTTAAAGTTTCTTTTGGGCTCATCTTCATTCGAGGTCGTTTGCGGCCTATGAGACACAAAAACCGAACTGTTGTCTTATACTTACCCAAAACCGAACCGCTGCGGGTAGTAGGCAAACCTGCCCATCATCGGCCACAAGAGCCCACCAGCCGCCTGCTCCCACACTGTCCACAACCCGCACTGTTCGCATTGCAACCCGCATCCGCAACTAGATTTGATTCCCACAACACGGGTGACCACACCGAGACCCCAGCACGATGTCGTTGCGCCCCATGAGCAGCGACGCGCCATAGCGCGGCAGCACCGTCACGCGTCGACCACCACCAAGGAGGGAGGAGGAACCCCCCCCCCCACCGGTCAGTCGATACCGTGTAGGCTTTTCCCGACAACATCCTTCGGCGACGAGGAGTGAGGAGGCAGGGGTAGGGGAGACCGGTGACGACGGATAGGGTTGCCTCCCGGTCGCTCGCAAGGGCGACGCAGGAAGGCCAAAGCAAGCCCGTTGGCCACTATGTTTGCATTCCTCGCATGTGCTCCTTGATGCTATATATTCATAACATCTTTTCATGATTATTTTTTATTTATATGCTATGCCACTTAACTGTAATGGACTGAGATATAACCACACTCATACTTGATTTACTTGTCTCATCATCCGGCCACCTAATTAAAGAGTTGCAAGTTGAGAGAGCCCATTATACATCTGGTCGATGGTTGTGCACTGGACTCAAAGGGAAGTCAACTCCACAGATCGGCGAGGTGCAGCGGCGACATGGATGGGATGTCGCCCTTGTGGAAGGCCGCCCTCTGCTTGACACTGTTCGCCGCATGGCGGGCGCATGTTGAATTCAGGACCATCACCATGCCGTCGTGGCGCCCGCTTCGCGCTGCCAATGCAGCGGCCAGAACTACCTCCACCGACCTTACGGCCATGCGGAGAAGCAACCACGGGACCCATGCTTTCTGCGACGCCGAGCCCCTTCGCTCCAGGTGGCGACTATGTGTCCATGGCGGCAGTGGCTGACAGCATCAACGCTGGCGGGAAGGCGTCGTGCCTGCCTCTGGCCTGGCCAGGGAGGTCGACGTCCGGGGGTGGCCGGCAGGGGAGCCAACTACATCGTCTCGCCACTGTCCATCCACGCGGCCCTCGCGCTGGTGGCCGCGGGCACGCGGGGCGAGACGCGTCAGGAGCTCATGGGCTTCCTCGGCTTTGCGTCAGGCTGCCTGACGCAGACGTCCTTCGCCTGCGGCGTGTGGGTCGACCGGGGCTGGACCCTGGAGCCAGAGTTCATGGCCATGGCCGCGTCGAGGTACGCCGCCACTGCACAGTCCAGTGGATTTTGTCCAGGACGCCGACGCGACCAACAGGCTCATCCGCGACGTCCTCCCTCCCCGCTCCGTCGACTCGACCATGGTCGTGGTCCTCGCCAACGCGCTCTACTTCAAGGGGGCGTGGTCTTAGCCGTTCGATCAGTCGGCGACCTTCATCGTGCCCTTCCATGTACCCGACGGCACCACCGTGCGCATGCCGTTCATGACGACCGGCCGGTTCGAGTTCAAGCAGCACATCGCCGTATATCAAGGCTTCATGGCCCTCAAGCTGCCCTACCAGAACGACGATGGCGACCACACGGCGTGTTCTACATGCTTCTCCTTCTCCCGGACGACGGCAACAACCTCAGCATCGTCGATCCGTACGACAAGGCAGTCGCGGCGCCGGAGTTCATCAAGCGCCACACGCGGGCACAGCAGGTTCCGGTGGGACGGTTCATGGTCCCGAAGTGAGTTCGAGGCGTCGGCGGACATGCAAAAGCTCGGAGTTAGCAGGGCTTTCCAGGGCGGCGACTTCTCGGGCATGGTGAGCGGTGGCGATGGGCTCTTCATTACCACAAGGCCACCATCGAGGACGACGAGCTGGGCATCGTGGCTGCCGTAGCGACGGCCGTGGTCATCTCTCAGAGCACAAGCGCACCACGGCCTCCGGTGGATTTCGTGGCCGATCGGCCGTTCCTGTTTGCCATTGTCGAGGAGAAAACGAGTGTGGTGTTGTTCCTTGGGCATGTGGTCAATCCTTTAGCTGGCTCAAATGAACCATTGACTAGATCTGGGTAGAGCGTGGTATGATTGTTTAAGGATTGTAGGGATTGTTTAATTGATTTCGATGCTACATACGATCTGCCTGCGTGATCAGTATTCAGGATCATTGTGCTCAGACGATGCAGATCCCATCGACATATTTCTCCCCTTTAGGGAGACTACATTCTACTCCCTCCTTTTCAGTTTAAAGCACTCATTTTAAAATTTTGAGACTTCCAATGTACTAGGCTCATTTTGAGTCTAGTTAAGTTAAATAGCTTTGATGAAGTTTAACTAGCTTTGAGTCACACACCACGCTTAATGAAAGTGAAGGAATCAGTGATCATGCATGCATCTTATTCTACATAGAGGTAATTATCTCACCGGTGCTTGAACTTGTAAAATACATTAATCTGATTTCGTAACTTGACATGAACATGCAAATACGGTTCAAATCACATTTGTATACATCCATGCCACTAATGAGGCACGTCAGCCTGGTAGGGAGCCCACTGTCAGCGACCGGACGACATGAAGGAGGACGTGGGGCCTAGTTTTCCGCGGAACACCCCTCGAATAATTTTCCTCTTACAAAAAAGCTCTCGGATAGGAATAACACAATTTGTATAAATTAAAAACTGGTCAAACGAGGGTTCGAACCATGGTCTGTCGCTCGCTTGACTGAACATATTTGCATACTTTAGACACTAAGTCTGATCAACATAAATAAAGAAATTTATTCCAGAAAAAAGGTATTGACTCAATGATTCGAACCTGCACTATAAGGCCAGGTAGCGGCCACAAATACCAATCCAACCCACAAAATATAATATTACAAAGCATAATTTCTCTTTATAACATAATGTGGTTCGTGTGGGTAAATGACCGAAACACTACCCATTTTCAACGTGTTAATTTTTCCATTTCAAAAAATTGTGAAAAATATGTACTTATAATCATTTGTTATAAATACACACACACAACACACACACACACACACACACACACAAGTAAAATAAAATACATTTATAATTTTTATATAATTTCATAAAATATATACACAATATTTAACAAAAATAAACAATACGAAATTACTATAAGTATGATAGTACTTTTGTAATTTTAAAAGTGCGAGATTTTTCAATAAAATATTAAATTAATTTTAGGAAGTTACATGTATTTAAATAAGTTCTTATATATGCTTAAATTTGTCCATGCCTGTGATAAAATATTCTAAAGTCTTCATGCTTTAAGAAAATGTTTGTATTGTTTTAAAATTTATATAGTATATAAAGGTTCGTGTGTTTTCAGAAAAAAGGATCCCAGTGCGCCCTCAGATTGCAGATCCTCACGTGAATAATATTTGAATCATACAAACATTTTTCTAATTCATAAGTATTTCAAATTATATGAATATGTTTTAAAATACAGTAACATGTAAAAATTTAAATTATACTCCCTCGGTCCCAAAATAAGTGTTGCTAATTTTATAGTAAGCTAGTACAGATTTTGTACTAGATCATCGCACTTATTTTTGGAACAAGGGAGTACTTGTTATACAGTCATAAATACTACTTATACTTTAGAAACATGAGACCTTCTGGTTGGAGTAGCATCTGAGGCTGCTATATAACCATTGGTCAGATGTATAAGTCACAAATCTGACACTCTATTTTGCTGGATTAAATTCCTTTAATTTATGTTGTTCCTGCATGGTGTGTATAAAGCATATGAATCCTTTTAATACATGATTTGTAAATGTTCGATTGTCTAGCCATGTGTGCATGTTAATTGCAAATCACAAGTTCAAACCCCCGACAGACCAGATTTATTTATTTTTCTCTACGAGGGCCTACTTAGAAGAAAAAATAATTTCAGGTAGTTTTCCAAAAAAACTAGGCCACATGCCCTATTTTCATACGCCTAGTCGTTGATAGCGGGCGACATGGCATGCCGAAACTCCTCGTCAACGTATATAGATGAGATCCAAACCGTATTGGCACGTCCATGCCAAGTTATGTAACCAGTTCGATGTATTTTTCAAGTTCAGACACTAAAGTGAACATCCGTGGCAACTTCAAGCACCACCGTGTATTTATATCCACAGAGAGGGAGAGTGTTGCATTTATTGCCTCGGGGGTTGAAGAAGTGGGTAATATTGCACTAGGCAATTTTATATCCATAAAACTAGTGTCATCCATTCATAATATACCTTGATTGATGAGATTTCAGATTTAAGCCCTCTAAACTGGAAGAGAAGGAGTATCTCCTAAGAATAGGATTTGAGAGTGCATTTATGCTAGGGTTTTAGCTATAATGGTGATTGTAGGTTATCCAGGATCCAGTTATTAAGTTCTATTACATGGGTTTGACTTTATACAAAATCTTAATGGACGTATATAGTATATGCTAAGCACTTCCTGCAGAGGAGCCGAGTGCTCCATCAGGGAAAAAAGAAAAAGAGAAGAGAAAGGTACTAAAGGAAAAGAAGGAAACAAATGACCACAATGCTCGGGCATTACTTTGTGTTTTGTGGTTGTGTGAAAATAAATCAAAACAATTAGCCTCATCTTTCATTTAACTAGGGAATTAAAATACTTTTCCTTGCTCTTGAGATTTTTTTTCCGGTGGATTGGCTGGGGCAACACCTCCATAGCTCATGCCCTTAGAGCATCTTCAACGGACGCACGCTAAAAAAATTATACAACGCTAAAATATCGGGTTTTTTTTTTTGCATGCTAGAGGGCGTTTGCTCCAACAGACGCTGTAATATATGACGCCCAATCCTACGGCCCCACCTGTAGCAACCCAAATTTTGTAGCGCGGGACACACCAAATACGCAGCGCGCGATACCATTTTACCCAACGCGCCGAACCTTGTTTACCATGTCCGGGATTTTAGTGCGGCTGCTGGAGCTTTAGTTTTGATCGTGCGCGTTATATAGTTTTTTTTCCAACGCGTGGCTTATCTGACGCGTATGTTGAAGATGCTCTTAGAGCATAATTTTCACAAGTCGCTGGACTAACTAGATGACCTGAGGCTTCGGTGCGACGCCATCATGTCATTGGTCTTCGTCTTCCTCGCCATCCTCCTGGTGGCGCACGACTTTGCGCTGTCACCATGGTGGTGTAAATCATGCCCGCGGAAAAGTAAACGATTTAGAACAAGGCCCTGAATGTGTGGACATCATCGAATTCACAACAGTCTCGTCATTCATGTATCGTGGGTACATGCCGATGAATAAGAACATATATGTGTTCAAACAGGACACCTGGTTGCAATTGCTTCTTGTGCGACATATGCTGGTCGGGTGCGTGCGCATCGCTCCTGTGCGTGCTACTGCTTACTCGTCGGTGTGGTTGTGGCGAACGTGTGAGCATCGAGTTGGGTGTCCCATTGTGGGGATGATCCGATGGACGAAGATGGCGAATACCATGTATGATGGATTATGCTTTGATGCTTTAAATCATTTGCTTTTGTGTCTATAACATGTAGGCCCAATAGGTGACTGGTTCATATGTCAAGGACCCAAAGGCAGGTGCTTTTACGACACCCAAGTTACGTCCATGTATGATATGTACAAGGGAAGATGGAGAATACGGGACTTGTCTGCTTTTTTCTAGAGTAGAGAATGGAAAGGGGAGGAAACAGGGATGCAATCGGTGGATCAGTGACGAGCATCCGAAGGGAGCAGGCAAGCCATGTCTGCTGCTGCTGGTAGGTACTCCCTCCATACATTAATATAAGACTAGCGCCGCCGCATCCGTTGTGCCGTTTGTATTTTGCGTAAGCCCATGATGAACGTTGCAATATAAGATTTAAGTCTAATATATTTTCTTGAAATGAATTTTCTTTCTTGTTTTTAGTCGAAACAAAGTTCAAATTGTTCTCTTACTGATCTGTATTTTTATCTCCTTAAGTTTGCTTCCAGTCGAGGAGGTAACTGAGAATAAGATGAAGCATGAAATTCGTGATTGGTCAGATGATTGATGCCTTTAAAAACTTGTTTCATCACATGAGGGAACCTAACCCTCATGTGCTAAATTTTTCAGTGCCAAGTAGCAACGACGGCCTCTGTTATTTCGTCATGTAATCATGGTTATCTCTAATTAATATTCAGTTGTTTTTTTAATGATCTCCTATTGTGCGGTGCATGTTTGTCACCGCCCATTCAATTGGCTTGTTTGGTGTGTGTTTTGTACCTCCTCTGTTTTATAAATATAAGTCTTTGGTCCTGAAGTACGTGGATCCTGCCCGGGACTCTGTTTTGACTTTGGGCCCGTGTCCAACGTGGCAACTGAGGGGAGAGAGAAAACCACTACACGTGGCTGGTTTTCCACCCAAACCAGGGTTTGGACGAATTTTGACCGGTTTTGAGACTTGAGGGACCAAAAGTCTACCAAAATTATTTGAGGGACCAAGTCTATACTTTCCGTGAACTTAAGGGACGAAAAACATACTTTTCTCTATTATTTTTGGGCAACTGAAGTTGGGGTTTAGACTACATGATTCATGCATATATGACAAAACTGTATTACTCATCTCGCTTGAACATATAGTATTTTCGATTTATCTGTTTTTGTCTTGTTTTGTAGCCAACATTGGTAGTGAAATGGCATAATATAGAGCATGTGTTGTGCCAATGGCATGTAACATTTTTCTTATTTGTCATCTAATTTATAGTTTATTTTTATATTCGTTTATAATGTTTTTCTTATTCAAAATGTCCTTACTGGAATTAGTTGTTTCCTATCAAAGTCAAGGGCTTTAAACAGAGGATGGAATGTGGGTATTGCTTATTAGAATGTACTTACTGGTTTCCTCTGTTTTTTTAGCAGTACAAGTGATTGTGGCCTACGTACACAGGTGAAAGCATTATAACAATTAATAGGAAGTTTGTATGGGGATGGATGCTCCCGACTACCATTTCTTCTAAAGTCATCCCCGTGGCTTCGCAACACTTTCAGGTTTGCCTCTTCCTACTTATCTGGCCACTCCCCAGTGGATGTTATTATTCTTTTTAGTCTATGACTAATAGAACCTGGACGTTGTTAACCATAGTTGCTCTATGGACTAATATGACCTTTGCACCGAACCATTTCTTCAAAAAATTATTCACCTTACCTTTGTTCCGGCATACTACCATTTAATTTTAATTCAACATGTCATCTTTGCAACCATGGCGGCTATCTCTGTTTGCCTCAAGCATCAGTGGCATCCATGGGCCTGACAACAATCTGAAGCGAGTAACTGGTGGTGGGAGATTTCTGAATAATGTGAATAAGGATGCTACAATGCTATTCATCTATGTATCCTGCTATTGTAGGAACACAATTTGTGAATAATTAAATTGGTGCATCTCAGATCAACATTTTGTCTTCAACATTACCGAAAATTTAGAGTTTTGATTCAATTGAATTTCAGAATACTTGCAACCCAAAGAATAGAGCAATTCTTAATTTATTTGACTGCCTTTTTTGGAAGTATTTATATAGGTCATTTAAATTGGGTTCAATTCTTTTTTTCCTTCAACGAAATTTCATGCCCCTGCAAATAGAATCTCTTAACTATCTTAATATGCATTTCACTCTGTGATTATTTGCTACCATTGTTTAATACCTAATTTTTTATTTTACTCCACCAAAATTTTCATTTTTGACGGTATTTTCGTTTGTATTGAATGCCGCCCTTGGTATTGGAGAAGATGTGAGGAGGATAAATAGTCAATGGTAGTAGTTGAATGACTTCGTTAGAGTTGGGCCCAAGCATTCATGGGGGGCTGAGAAATAGGAGTTTAGACTTCCGACTAATACTTTTAGGTGACATGTAATATATTTTTCTGATATGTTTCCTTGCACCCACTGTTGGAAATATGCCCTAGAGGCAATAATAAATTAGTTATTATCATATTTTCTTGTTCATGATAATCGTTTATTATCCATGCTATAATTATATTGATCGGTGACTTAGATGCATGTGTGGATACATAGACAAAACCATGTCCCTAGTATGCCTCTAATAGACTAGCTCGTTGATCAAAGATGGTTAAGGTTTCCTAGCCATGGACATGAGATGTCATTTGATAACGGGATCACATCATTAGGAGAATGGTGTGATGGACAAGACCCAAACTACAAACGTAGCATATGATTGTGTCAGTTTATTGCTACTGTTTTCTGCATGTCAAGTATATGTTCCTATGACCATGAGATCATGCAACTCACGGACACCGGAAGAGTTCCTTGTGTGTATCAAACATCGCAATGTAACTGGGTGACTATAAAGGTGCTCTATAGGTATCTCCGAGGGTGTATGTTGAGTTGGCATGGATCAAGACTGGGATTTGTTACTCCGTATGACGGAGAGGTATCTCAGGGCCCACTCGGTAATACAACATCATAATAAGCCTTGCAAGCAATGTGACTAATTGTTAGTCACGGGATCTTGTATTACGGAACGAGTAAAGAGACTTGCCGGTAACGAGGTTGAACTAGGTATGGAGATACCGACGATCGAATCTCGGGCAAGTAACATACCGAAGAACAAAGGGAACATCATACGGGATTAACTGAATCCTTGACATAGAGGTTTGACCGATAAAGATCTTCGTAAAATATGTAGGAACCAATATGGGCATCCAGGTCCCGCTATTGGTTATTGACCGTAGAGGTGCCTCGGTCATGTCTACATAGTTCTCGAACCCGCAGGGTCTGCACACTTAAGGTTTGGTGACGTTTCGGTAGTATAGAGTTATGCATGGTGGTGACCGAAGGTTGTTTGGAGTCCCGGATAAGATCCCGGATGTCACGAGGAGCTCCGGAATGGTCCGGAGGTAAAGATTGATATATAGGAAGTCCTATTTTGGTCGCCGGAAAAGTTTCGGGCTTATCGGTAGTGTACCGGGAGTGCCGGTAGTGTATCGGGAGACCATCGGGAGGGGTATTTCGACCCAAGAGGCTACATGGGCTGTGGGAGAGTGAATACCATCCCTTAGTGGGCTGGTGGAACTCCCACACAAGGCCCATGCGGCTGGGAGAGAAACCCCAAAGAGAAAAGGTGGAAAAAAGGCAAAATAGGGAGGAATCGTCCTAGTAGGATTGGAGGAGTCCTCCTCCTCTCCTTCTTGATTCGGCCGAACCAAGGGCTGGCCCCTTGAGGGCTAAGCCTCCTCCTCTTTTCCTCTTATATATACTAGAGGTTTTAGGGTTTTTGGCACTTGATTTTCAGTCACGTGCTACTCGTTCCTCTAGTGCACAGTTTCTCCTCTAGATCGGCTTTCTGCAATGCTTAGGCGAAGCCCTGCCGGAATTGCTTCACCACCATCACCGCAGCGCCGTCACGCTGCCGGAGAACTCTTCTACCTCGCCGCTTCCTGTTGCTGGATCAAGAAGGCGGAGATCGTCATCAAGGAGGCTTCTTGCCCTTGGGTGTAGCTTACATAAGCCCTTCACGCAGCCGGCTAGTACAATTACTAGTCGCGGCTGTCGAATGGATGCTTCTTGCCATAAGGTATAGCTTACATAATACCATTGGCAGCCGGCCCTATTCAACATTGGCTGATTGGAGGAGGCTTCTTGCCTTCGGGTATAGCGTACATCACCTTCCAACAGCAGCCGGCTCTTCCATGGCATCTCATTATAAGAAAAGGGAAGTCATGCTGCTCCGGTTGATGGAGTAAATTTCCCGGGTCTAATGACTCCGGGTGAAGGACAGGCGTCTGGAAAAATTACGCATTGGTTTATCAACAGCCGCGTTTGTTCATGGAGGCTATTTGCCAACAGAGGTATTATCCGGTTCTAAAAAGAGTTTTGAAGACTTCCAAGTGCCTCTCATGAATCATTGGCAGATTTATCAAAGATGGAAGCAAAGAGCTGAGAAAGATGATTGACAGTACTATAAAGTAAACCGCTGGCAAGTGCATTCAGATGTTAAAAGGCTGTTACAAAAGATGTTCTCAGAGGGAACAAACGATGTTTCTGACAAAGTTTCAAAACACCATGGGCGGATGATTACAAGAGCCAATACTTGCTCTGACTATTACAAGGTTTGGTCACTCGACCGGCTCATCCTGCTCCGGATCTTCTGCGGTTTGGATCTGAAGATTGCCGAGTTCCCAGATGCAGTTAGAGACGGCAGCAAATGACCCTTCAAAGAAAGGCGCGACGTTAAGCTCACTAGGGAAGAGATCTTTGCTTCGGGCGGGTGTTAGGTCTTTACACTCGTAAAGAGGCCCGCGGATCCATTTATCTTCCTGGTCGTATGCTGCTTGGTAGTTCTTCAAGTCATCTTCCGCCTCATCAGCCATTACAGACGCTAGATAGTGAGAGTCCTTGATGACTTTGAAATAGTCTTCGTCAGAAAATTCTGAGCCGTCCACCTTCTTCGAAGGATATCCACCCATCATCTCATCTGGTGTGAGATCCGGCGCGAAGGCCATGGCCCGACTCAAACCCGCAACGGATCTAGAGCGGAAAGTCGACTTCTTCAGCTCTTGTATTTGCTTGGGCACGGTGGAGAATAGTTCTAACACCCCTTTCAGGGCCTTGGGAATCTTCTCCTTTCACTGTATGCTTTTGATGGTGAACATTGCTCCGCAATACAGCTGCTCTGTAAAGGTGTATATAGCCTTCAGCGACAGGATGCTATCGTCTGCAAGCTGCCGGCTCAAAGGTCCTACGTGAGCCAGAAGAGACAGGTTCGTCGTTAGTTGTTTCATAAAAGATATTAAGTAAAGGAGTACAGGAATGATGGACTTACCAAATAAGGCGGCAGACATCTTAGCGATGTGTCGTTTGAGCCCTTGGAGCTCCTCAGCAACGGCGATGAGGCGCTGATCGGCATCATCTGCCCGTTTGATCAGTGCGGCTTTTTCAGACTCAGCTGTTTCTTTCAATATTGTTAGCTCGGAGGTGATCTTGGCTACTTCTTCGGCTAAGAGCCGGCATCTCTCGTCAGCAAGGCTTCGTGCTTCCTGTTGAGCTGCCAAGTTGGCTTTGAGGTCCGCCAGCTGAGAGCCAGCGGTGTTCAGAGCGTCCTGTGCATATCAAAGGCAAAGTATAAGCTATTGCAGCAACAAGAGTATTCATATGCATAAAGGTTCATAGTTCAAGTTCTACAAGTTTCAAACAGATTGCAAGCAATATATTTGACACTTGGGGGCTAATGTATATTTGATCTGTTCACATCTACAGTTCCGGCTCATCTTCCTGAAAATTGACCCGGAACATGGGGGCTACACATTGGCTCTCTTTTAAACTCAAAAGTTCTGACTCAAATAAATTTGAGCTGGCCCTTGGGGCCTACATTATGGCTCTTTTCTAATCTCAAAAGTTTCGGTTCAAATAAATTTGAGCCGGCCCTTGGGGGCTACAGTTGGCAGTATGCAAGTGTTGACAGTATTTAAAGCAAAGTGTTTTCTACATAACCTTCGAAAGAAGACCCGAATTCAACTCTATGTTAGATTAAATCCGGCCCTTGGGGGCTGGGGAAGGTTATGGCTGAAGAAAGGTAACATACCTCATATTTTGCCTTCATCATGCTTACCAGCTGGGGTTCCAAGTCTCGGTTGGTGTTGACCCGGTTCATGTAGCCGGAGTGGAGTTCTTCGGCTGTCATTTTGTTGTACGACGAGTCAAACTCAAGTTTCCACGAAGCTTCAGACGGCTCTGTATGCCGGGTTAAGACATGCACTAGTGAAGGAGGTTTTTGAGCAGACCCGGTGATGATAACATCCGGAGTCGCCGGGGTCCTGGGGTATAACCGGCCTTGAAGGAGCAGCTGGGGAGTTCTCCATTATGACGTCATCTGCCGCCGGCTCAGTAGAAGCCGCTGGTGGAGTCTCTTCTTCCGCTGGAGTTTCCTCAGGCTGTTCAATATCCGGTTGAGACGGGGTCGGCTGTTCAGGCTCTTGATTGTCAACGACAGGGCTGGAGGAAGGTTGATGGGTCTTGCGGCGTTTCGCCTGAGCACTACAAAGTAAAGGGTTAGCATTTAAAGGAGATTGGTATCTCATCAAAGACATCCGGATATTTTAACACTTATAGAGGATTAATCTTTGGTGGAGGTATGACTGAGGCTGAAGAGTCGCCCGATGAGGGTGTTTTCTGAAAAATCAAGACACGGAAATGATAAGACATTCGGACATGAAGAGAAACGAAAAAGGGAAGTATGGATACTAACCTCTGCAGGCCGCTTCTTAGGAGCTGGCGAATTTGGTAGTCCCGATGCAAGCTCTGTAGAGCCGCCGCTCCGGGTCTGGCGTCATTCAGCTTGCTGTTGTCTTTTTGAAAGGAAATTAGGAGCCGGATGAGCGAGAGGGTGAGATAGAGGAAATTTTCTAACAACCCACCGCGGCTTTCGGAAGAAATATTCTGAGTCAGAGTACATGCAAGTTACCTCAGGAGCGTTGGCATGACTGGTTTCTACTTCGTCCTGTGAGACACGAAAAGATATTATTAAAGAACCGGCAAGACAAAAAGTCAAGTAAGTAAAGTTCAAGGATCTTACCTCCGACTCTGAAGAAGTCGGGTGTTTGAACCAGTTCTCTTGAGGAGCTGCCTTCTTTTGTTTCTTGGCAGCGACTTTCTTCTTGGTTGTCTTCGGAAGAGGAACATATTCCTTCTTCCAGAAGTCGGAGTCAGCCTGTGCAAATTGAGCCGGAGGAAGAATATCAAGCTTTGAAAAGGAGTATATAAACATACAACAGGCAGAAGAAAGGTAAAAATACTTACAAGAGGCGTCGGGTTGGTCGCGCAGAAGGGCGCTAGGCCGATGGTGTTGCATGAGCCGGAAGTCTCGTGCACAAGACTTCGGACGGTCATACAGATGTCATCCTCGGTCAAAGTGGTGGCGCTGAAGCACAGTTCGCTGTCGTGAAATCCTGGATATTCATACATGAGCCGGTTAGGGCGGCTCAGAGGCATGATCCTCCATTATACCCAGCAGCGGATAAGGTCCATTCCAATAAGGCCGTTGGCCAGGAGAGCCTTCACTCTGGCATGGGGCTTCTCATATCTAGCACGGTCGGCAGCTGAGAGCCGGTCGGGCAGTGAAGTGTCGGTTGAGAGCCGGGAAGGACGATAACCCGACAGATGATGTTCCGAGTCCGGAGACGTGTCTTTGCACTAGAACCACATCTTGTTCCAATCTTTTGGGTGGCTGGGCATCTAAACAGCCGGAAAGGTGATAGCCCTCCGGCGCTGGATGGTGATTCCTCCAAGTTCCAAGCTTGGCCTGCTCTTGTATTCAGTCTGGCGGTTGGCGTAGAAGAACTCTCTAAAGAATCCAACTGACGGCCTTGATTGAAGGTATGCCTCGCAGACGACTTGAAAGTGGCAAATGTTTGATACAGAATTCGGCGCCAGATCTTGGGGATGCAGCTTGTACAGGTGCAGAATGTCGCGAAAGAATTTTGACCCGGGTGGCACGAATCCTCGTTCGATATGATCTGTAAAGACTATAACCTCCCCTTTCTTTGGGGCGAGGCGGGTCTCACCAGTCTGAACACGCCAGTTGATCACTTCCTTTGGAGGAAGGGTGCCAGCGGCTACTAAATCAGATAAATACTCTTCGGTCACATAGGAGCCGACCCAATTGCAGGAATTAGTGGCACGTGTCATCTTGGCGGCTTAAAAGTACTGTGCAAAAAGAAAATGACGACTAATCAAACAAAGAGCAGATAGCAAATGGCGGCTTGCAAGTTACAGGGTTCTAAAAATTAAGGCCTTAAGAGGTCCGGCTGACAAAGAGCCGAAGGGGGTCTAGCGGCTCACTATGGGTGGAAGAGCCGGAAGTCATCAAGACTCGGACAAACAAGTTTCACAAATCGATACTAAAGTTTTGGATCTACCGAAGCGGAAAAGGAAGTTCTACATCAACCTAAGCCAAGAACAGTGAAAGTGAAAAATCGACCTACAGCCTTAACCGACCGCACATTGCGCACGGGCGGGCCATGTACGGTGGCGGTGATGACAATGCAGCCTAAAAGGAGGCGCGGCGGGCCCCGAGACTTGACCGTGCGACCGTGTCGGAGAACGAAACGTGCGGCGGAGGTCCGCTGGCGGAAACCCTATTTTGCTACCGATCTAAAAGCAGCGGGAAGAGGTACTTATCGGAGGCGGAGACAGCGGCGGGTGAGATTCTGGTGCAAACAGGTTAATGCGGCGGCCTGGGTTGGTGACGGACGAGCAGCGGCGCCGGAGCGGAGCGGACGAGCTCAAGCGAGGGACGGGCGATAGGAAGAAGAAGAAGAGGCGCACGAGTGGGAATGCATTGGTTTGACTCGTGCGGGTCCTATTTAACAGGGAAACAGTGTGGGTTCCCAGGCGTCAGCACCGATCTTGCCGAAACGGACGCCTCGATTTTCAGTAAACGGTTAAATGTGAGAGATTTGGTGATACGTCAGCATATCTGTGACGTCACGCCGGGTCATTCCTGGCAACTCTCAGACCATTGCAACAGACGGATGAAATGAGCTGGCTCACTTCAGCCTAGGGCCTAATGTTGGGGATATAACCCCGTGATATGACCCGGCTGGAAGGTTCTGGTTGATAAGCATTGGTTATGAGCCGGCCCACGAAGACATGTATCAGCTGGAGGCCCAAGAACTTTGGCGGGTCTTCAGGTGGGCCGGATGACAAGAGACAGGATGCGCAAAGACCTTCCAAAGGATAACTTTGGTTGGTAAGATAGAGATGGATCGGAGATGTAAAGTGGGATCGGGTTGTACAATCGTAAGACCCGACGGCTCTGACCTCTGATATAAAGGCAGAGCCAGGGCGGCTTAGAGGGAGGTGATCGAAAACTAGGTCAAGCGTCTAGCCCCTTTAATAGATACAACAAGCAATAAAACACAAGCAGGACGTAGGCTTTTACCTCGGCTTGAGGGGCCAAACCTGGGTAAACTCGTGTCCTTTGTCTCAATCAACCCCTTTGAGTCCACTTACCATGTGGCCGATGGCTCGAACTAAAGTCTGGTAACCCGGAAATCTGCTTGTGACAAAACCACGACAGTCACCACCATACATAACTCTATAGTACCGAAATGTCACCGAACCTTAAGTGTGCAGACCCTACGGGTTCGAGAACTATGCAGACATGACCAAGACACCTCTACGGTCAATAACCAATAGCGGGACCTGGATGCCCATATTTGTTCCTACATATTCTACGAAGATCTTTATCGGTCGAACCTCTATGTCAAGGATTCAGTTAATCCCGCATGATGTTCCCTTTGTTCTTCGGTATGTTACTTTCCCAAGATTCGATCGTTGGTATCTCCATACCTAGTTCAACCTCGTTACCGGCAAGTCTCTTTTACTCATTCCATAATACAAGATCCCGTGACCAACACTTAGTCACGTTGCTTGCAAGGCTCATTGTGATGTTGTATTACCGAGTGGGCCCTGAGATACCTCTCCGTCACACGGAGTAACAAATCCCAGTCTTGATCCATGCCAACCCAACAGACACCCTTGGACATACCTGTAGAGCACCTTTATAGTCACCCAGTTACGTTGCGACGTTTGATACACACAGGGCACTCCTCCGGTGTCAGTGAGTTGCATGATCTCATGGTCATAGGAACAGATACTTGACATGCAGAAAACAGTAGCAATAAACTGACACGATCATATGCTACGTTTGTAGTT
>JAAAWK010000324.1:0-22221 GCA_022496015.1 Hordeum marinum | reverse complement strand
GCAAAACCTAGCGCATTATCACCCTCAGGTCCCCCCGTCCCGTCTAACCCTAACACTGTTGACCAAACGGATCTACCTCTTTGACTTTCACACCACCGGACAGGTTTGACCGAGGGACATTTTTACCTAGCTGTGATAGGCCAGCCCTAGCAACATCTTAGCAAAAGGTCCAGGCCCAGCCACCCCCGCAAGATTCCTCGTACCGACTCGATGTGAAAGTTTCCCAACGTAAGAGGCCTAGGGCAAGACCTGGCGACATTGACACCCACCAGGTCCCTCGTCGTGTCTAACCCTGACACTGTTGACCGAACGGATCTACCCCTTCGACTTTCACAGGACGGGTTTGAACGAGGGACATTTTCTCCTCGGTGTGATAGGCCACCATAGCAACATCTTAGCACAAGGTCAGGCCCAACCACCACAGATTCCCTCGGTGTCGACCCGATGCGTCAGTTTTCGAAGGTAAGAGGGTGCAGGGAAGGACCTGGTGGCATTGCCACCCCTAGGTCCCCTGTCCCGTCTAACCCCTAACACTGTTGACTGAACGGATCTAGCTCTTTGACTTTAACCGGACGGGGTTTGACCGAGGGACATTTTCACCTACCTGTGATAGGCCAGCCCATAGCAACATCTTCGCACAGGTCCGGGCCCAACAACCGCAAGATCCCCTCGGTGTCGACCGGATGTCACATTTTCCAAACGTAGAGGGCACAGGGCAATACCTGGCGGCATTGCAACCCCCAGGTTCCCCATCTCGTCTAACCCTAACACTGTTACCGAACGGATCTACCCCCTTTGACTTTCATCGGACGGGTTTGACCGAGGGACATTTTTCACCTCGCTGTGATAGGCCAACCCATAGCAACATCTTAGCACAAGGTTCGGGCCTAAGCCACCGCAAGATTCCCTCGGTACCAACTTGATGCAAAGTTTCCCCAACGTAAGAGGGCCCAGGCCAAGACCTGGCGGCGTTGACACCCACCAGGTCCCCGTCCCGTCTAACCCTGACACTATTGACCGAACGGATCTACCCCTTCGACTTTCACAGCTGGGGTTTGAACGAGGACATTTTCAACTGGCCGTGATAGGCCAGCCCATAGCAACATCTTAGCACAAGGTTGGGCCCAACCCACCACAAGATTCCCTCAGTATTGACCCGATGCGACAGTTTCTGAACATAATAGGGTGTAGGGAAAGACCTGGCGGCATTGCCACCCCTAGGTCCCCCGTCCCGTCTAACCCCTAACACTGTTGACTGAACGGATCTACCCCTTTGACTTTCACCGGACAGGTTTGACCGAGCGACATTTTCACCTCATGGCTGTGATAGGCCAGCCCATAGCAACATCTTAGCACAAGGTCTAGGCCCAAGCCACCGCAAGATTTCCTCGATACCGACTCGATGCGAAAGTTTACCAACGTAAGAGGCCTAGGGCAAGACCTGGCGGCATTGACACCCACCAGGTCCCTCGTCCTGTCTAACCCTGACACTGTTGACCGAACGGATCTACCCCCCCTTCGACTTTCACAGGACGGGGTTTGAATGAGGGATATTTTCTCCTGGGTGTGATGGGCCAACCCATAGCAACATCTTAGCACAAGGTCAGGCCCAACCCACCCACGATTCCTTCGGTGTCGACCCAAGCGTCAGTTTTCAAAGGTAAGAGGGTGCAGGGAAAGACCTGGTGGCATTGCCACCCCTAGGTCCCCCCGTCCCGTCTAACCCCTAACACTGTTGACCGAACGGATCTACCCCTTTGACTTTCATTTCACCGGACGGGGTTTGACTGAGGGACATTTTCACCTGGCTGTGATAGGCCAGCCCATAGCAACTCTTAGCACAAGGTCCGGGCCCAAGCCACCGCAAGATTCCCTCGGTACCGACCCGATGCGAAAGTTTCCCAACGTAAGAGGGCCCAGGGCAAACCTCGCGGCATTGACACCCACCGGTCCCCCGTCCCGTCTAACCCTGACACTGTTGACCGACGGTTCTACCCCTTCGATTTTCACAGGACGGGGTTTGAACGAGGGACATTTTCACCTGGTTGTGATAGGCCAACCCATAGCAACATCTTAGCACAAGGTCAGGCCGTACCCACCACAAGATTCCCTCGTGTCGACCCGATGCAAAAGTTTCCGAACGTAAGAGGGTGCAGGGAAAGACCTGGCAGCATTGCCACCCCTAGGTCCCCCGTCCCGTCTAACCCCCTGACATTGTTGACCGAACGGATATACCCCTTTGACTTTCACCGGACGGGGTTTGACCGAGGGACATTTTCACCTCGCTGTGATAGGCCAGCACATAGCAACATCTTAGCACAAGGATCGGGCCCAACAAACCGCAAGATCCCTCGGTGTCGACCCAATGCCACATTTTCCCAACGTAAGAGGGGCCAGGGCAAAACCTGGTGGCTTTGCCACCCCCAGGTCCCACGTCTCCTCTAAACCTACACTGTTGACCAAACGGATCTACCCTTTGACTTTCACGGACAGGGTTTTGACCGAGGGACATTTTCACCCGGCTGTGATAGGCCAGCCCATAGCAAACTCTTTAGCACAAGGTCCGGGCCCAAGCCACCGCAAGATTCCCGCGGTACCGACTCGATGCGAGAGTTTCCTAACGTAAGAGGGTCCAGGGCAAGACCTGGCAGGATTGACACCGGTCCCCCGTCCCGTCTAACCTGACACTGTTGACCGAACGGATCTCCCCTTTGACTTTCACCGGACGGGGTTTAACGAGGACATTTTCACCTGGCTGTGATAGGCCAGCCCATAGCAACATCTTAGCACAAGGTCAGGGCCCAACAAACTGCAAGATCCCCTCGGTGTCGACCGATACCACATTTTCCCAACATAAGAGGGCCCATGGCAAAACCTGGCGGCATTTCCACCCCAGGTCCCCCGTCTCGTCTAACACTAACACTGTTTGACCGAACGGATCTACCCCTTTGACTTTCATCGGACGGGGCATGACCGAGGGACATTTTCACCTCGCTGTGATAGGCCAGCAATAGCAACATCTTAGCACAAGGATCGGGCCCAACAAACCGCAAGATCCCCTCGGTGTCGACCCAATGCCACATTTTCCCAACGTAAGAGGGGCCAGGGCAAAACCTGGTGGCTTTGCCACCCCCAGGTCCCACGTCTCTCTAAACCTAACACTGTTGACCAAACGGATCTACCCCTTTCACTTTCACCGGACAGGCTTTGACCGAGGGACATTTTCACCCGGCTGTGATAGGCCGCCCATAGCAAACTCTTAGCACAAGGTCCGGGCCCAAGCCACCGCAAGATTCCCGCGGTACCGACTCGATGCGAGAGTTTCCTAACGTAAGAGGGTCCAGGGCAAGACCTGGCAGGATTGACACCCGGTACCCCGTCCCGTCTAACCCTGACACTGTTGACCGAACGGATCTACCCCTTTGACTTTCACCGGATGGGGTTTAACGAGGGACATTTTCACCTGGCTGTGATAGGCCAGCCCATAGCAACATCTTCGCACAAGGTCAGGGCCCAACAAACTGCAAGATCCCCTCGGTGTCGACCCGATACCACATTTTCCCAACATAAGAGGGCCCATGGCAAAACCTGGCGGCATTTCCACCCCCAGTCCCCCGTCTCGTCTAACACTAACACTGTTGACTGAACGGATCTACCCCTTTGACTTTCATCGGCGGGCTTGACCGAGGGACATTTTCACCTCGCTGTGATAGGCCAGCTCATAGCAACATCTTAGCACAAGGTCCGGCCCAAGGCAACGCAAGATTCCCACGGTACCGACTCGATGTGAAAGTTTCCCACGTAAGAGGGCCTAGGGAAAGACCTGGCGGCATTGACACCCACCAGGTCCCCCGTCCCGTCTAACCATGACATTGTTGATCGAACGGATCTACCCCTTCGACTTTCACAGGACGGGGTTTGAACGAGGGACATTTTCACCTGGTTGTGATAGGCCAGCCCATAGCAACATCTTAGCACAAGGTCGGGCCCAGCCCACCACAAGATTCCCTCGGTGTCGACCCGATGCGACAGTTTCCGAACGTAAGAGGTGCAGGGAAAGACCTGGCGGCATTGCAACCCCTAGGTCCCCTGTCCCGTCTAACCCTTGACACTGTTGACCGAACGGATCTACCCCTTTGACTTTCACCGGACGGGGTTTGACCGAGCGACATTTTCACCTGGCTGTGATAGGCCAGCGCATAGCAACATCTTAGCACAAGGTTCGGGCCCAACAAACAGCAAGATCCCCTCGGTGTCGACCCGATGCCTCATTTTCCCAACGTCAAAGGGGCCAGGGCAAAACCTGGCGGCATTGCCTCCCCCAGGTCCCCCGTCTCGTCTAACCCTAACACTGTTGACCAAACGGATCTACCCCTTTGAATTTCACCGGATGGGGTTTGACCGAGGGACATTTTCACCTGGCTGTGATAGGCCAGCTCATGGCAACATCTTAGCACAAGGTCCGGGCCCAAGGCAACGCAAGATTCCCTTGCTACCGACTCGATGCGAAAGTTTCCCAATGTAAGAGGCCTAGGGCAAGACCTGGAGGCATTGACACCCACCAGGTCCCCCTTCCCGTCTAACCGTGACATTGTTGACCGAACGGATCTACCCCTTCGACTTTCACAGGACGGTGTTTGAACGAGTGATATTTTCACCTGGTTGTGATAGGCCAGCCCATAGCAACATCTTAGCACAAGGTAGGGCCCAACCCACCACAAGATTCCCTCGGTGTCGACCCGTGCGACAGTTTCCGAACGTAAGATGTGTGCAGGGAAAGACCTGGCAGCATTGCCACCCCATGTCCCCAGTCCCGTCTAACCCCTGACACTGTTGACCGAACGGATCTACCCCTTGGACTTTCACCGGACGGGGTTTGACCGAGGGACATTTTCACCTGGCTGTGATACGCCAGCCCATAGCAACATCTTAGCACAAGGTTCGGGCCCAACAAACCGCAAGATCCCCTCGGTGTCGACCCGATGCCACATTTTCCCAACGTAAGAGGGGCCAGGGCAAAACTTGGAGGCATTGCCACCCCCAGGTCCGCCGTCTCGTCTAACCCTAAGACTATTGACCAAACGGATCTACCCCTTTGACTTTCACCGGAAGGGTTTCACCGAGGGACATTTTCAACTGGGTGTGATAGGCCAGCCCATAGCAAACTCTTAGCACAAGGTCCGGGCCCAAGCCACCGCAAGATTCCCTCGGTACCGACTCGATGCGAAAGTTTCCCAACGTAAGAGGGCCCAGGGCATGACCTGCCGGCATTGACACCCACCAGGTCCCCCGTCCCGTCTAACCCTGACACTGTTGACCGAACGGATCTACCCCTTCGACTTTCACAGGACGGGGTTTGAACGAGGGACATTTTCACCAGGCTATGATATGCCAGCCCATAGCAACATCTTAGCACAAGGCCGGGCCAAACCCTCACAAGATTCCCTCGGTGTCGACCCGATGCGACAGTTTCCGAAAGTAAGAGGGTGCAGGGAAAGACCTGGCGGCATTGCCACCCCTAGGTCCCCGTCCCGTCTAACCCGTGACACTATTGACTGAACGGATCTATCTCTTTGACTTTCACCGGACGGGGTTTGACCGAGGGACATTTCACCTGGTATGATAGGCCAGCCCATAGCACATTCGCATAAGGTTCGAGCCCAACAAACCGCAAGATGGTGTCGACCCGGTGCCACATTTTCCAAACGTAAGAGGGCACAGGGCAAAACCTGGCGGCATTGCCACCCCCAGGTTCCCTATCTCGTCTAACCCTAACACTGTTGACCGAACGGATCTATCTCTTTGACTTTCATCGGACGGGGTTTGACCGAGGGACATTTTCACCCCGCTGTGATAGGCCAACCCATAGCAACATTAGCACAAGGTTCGGGCCCAAGCCACCGCAAGATTCCCTCGGTACCGACTCGATGCGAAAGTTTCCAACGTAAGAGGGCCCAGGGCAAGACCTGGCGGCATTGACACCACGAGGTCCCCCGTGTAGTCTAAACCCTGACACTATTGACCGAACGGATCTACCCCTTCGACTTTCACCGGACGGGGTTTGACCGAGGGAAATTTTCACCTGGGTGTGATAGGCCAGCCCATAGCAACATCTTAGCACAAGGTCCGGGCCCAAGCCACCGCAAGATTCCCTCGGTACCGACTCGATGCGAAAGTTTCCCAACGTAAGAGGGCCCAGGGCAAGACCTGGCAGCATTGACACCCACCAGGTTCCCCGTCCCGTCTAACCCTGACACTGTTGACCGAACGGATCTACCCCTTTGACTTTCACCGGACGGGGTTTAACGAGGGACATTTTCACCTGGCTGTGATAGGCCATCCCATAGCAACATCTTAGCACAAGGTAGGGCCCAACAAACTGCAAGATCCCCTCGGTGTCGACCAAATACCACATTTTTTCAAGGTAAGAGGGCCCAGGGCAAAACCTGGCGGCATTGCCACCCCCAGGTCCCCGTCTCGTCTAACACTAACACTGTTGACTAAACGGATCTACCCTTTGACTTCATCGGACGGGGTTTGACCGAGGGACATTTTCACCTCTGCGTGATCGCCAGCTCATAGCAACATCTGAGCACAAGGTCCGGGCCCAAGCCAACGCAAGATTCCCTCAGAACTGACTCGATGCGAAAGTTTCCCAACGTAAGAGGGCCTAGGGCAAGACCTAGCGCTATTGACACCCACCAGGTCCCCCTTCCCGTCTAACCCTAACACTATTGACCGAACGGATCTACCCCTTCGACTTTCACAGGACGGGGTTTGAAGGAGTGACATTTTCACCTGGTTGTGATAGGCCAGCCCATAGCAACATCTTAGCACAAGGTAGGGCCCAACCCACCACAAGATTCCCTCGGTGTCGACCCGATGCGACAGTTTCCGAACGTAAGATGGTGCAGGGAAAGACCTGGCAGCATTGCCACCCCTAGGTCCCCCATCCCGTCTAACCCCTAACACTGTTGACCGAACGGTTCTACCCCTTTGACTTTCACCGGACGGGGTTTGACCGAGGGACATTTTCACCTGGCTGTGATAGGCTAGCCCATAGCAACATCTTAGCACGAGGTTCGGGCCCAACAAACTGCAAGATCCCCTCGGTTCGACCCGATGCCACATTTTCCCCAACGTAAGAGGGGCCAGGGCAAAACTTGGCGGCATTGCGACCCCAGGTCCTCGTCTCTTCTAACCCTAACACTATTGACCAAACGGATCTACCCCTTTGACTTTCATCGGAAGGGTTTTGACTGAGGGACATTTTCAACCTGGCTGTGATAGGCCAGCCCATAGCAACATCTTAGCACAAGGTCCGGGCCCAAGCCACCGCAAGATTCCTCGGTACCGACTCGATGCGAAAGTTTCCCAACGTAAGAGGCCCAGGGCAAGACCTGGCGGCATTGACACCCCACTAGTTCCCCGTCCTGTCTAAAACCTGACACTGTGGACCGAACGGATCTACCCCTTCAACTTTCCACTGGACGGGGTTTGAACAAGGGACATTTTCACCTGGGTGTGATAGGCCAGTCCTTAGCAACATCTTAGAACAAGGTCAGGCCCAACCCACCACATTCCCTCGATGTCGACCCGATGCGTCAGTTTCCGAACGTAAGAGGGTGCAGGGAAAGACCTGGTGCATTGCCACCCCTAGGTCTCCCGTCCCGTTCTAACCCCTGACACTGTTGACCAAACGAACTAACCCTTTCACTTTCACCGGACGGTTTTGACCGAGGGACATTTTCACCTGGCTATGATAGGCTAGCCCATAGCAACAACTTAGCACAAGGTCCAGGCCCAACCCACCGCAAGATCCCCTCGGTATAGACCCGATGTGACAGTTTTCCAAATGTAAGAGGGGCCAGGGCAAAACCTGGCGACATTGCCACCCCCTAGTCCCCCATCCCGTCTAACCCTGACACTGTTGACCGAACGGATCTACCCCTTTCAACTTTCATAGTACGGGGTTTAAACGAGGGACATTTTCACCTGGTTGTGATAGGTCAGCCCATAGCAACATCTTAGCACAAGGTCAGGCCCAACCCACCACAAGATTCCCTCGGTGTCGACCGATGCGACAGTTTCCGAACGTAAGAGGGTGCAGGGAAAGACCTGGCGGCATTACAACCCCTAGGTCCCCCGTCCCATCTAACCCTTGACACTGTTGACCGAACGGATCTACCCTTTGACTTTCACCAGACGGGGTTTGACCGACGGACATTTTCACCTGGCTGTGATAGGCCAACCCATAGCAACATCTTAGCACAAGGTTCGG
Organism: Hordeum marinum; assembly: GCA_022496015.1. Classification (NCBI taxonomy): domain Eukaryota; kingdom Viridiplantae; phylum Streptophyta; class Magnoliopsida; order Poales; family Poaceae; genus Hordeum; species Hordeum marinum. Next base: position 13,940 of record JAAAWK010000324.1, on the reverse strand, counting down.
GCCCAACAAACCGCAAGATCCCCTCGGTGTCGACCCGATGCCAATTTTCCCAACGTCAGAGGAGCCATGGCAAAACCTGGCGGCATTGCCACCCCCAGGTCCCCCGCTCGTCTAACCCTAACACTGTTGACCAACGGATCTCCCCCTTTGACTTTCACTGGATGGGGTTTGACGAGGGACATTTTCACCTAGCTGTGATAGGCCAGCCCATAGCAAACTCTTAGCACAAGGTCAGGACCAAGCCACCGCAAGATTCCCTCGGGTACCGACTCGATGCGAAAGTTTCCAACGTAAGAGGGCCAGGGCAAGACTGGCAGCATTGACACCACGTCCCCCGTCCCGTCTAACCCCTGACACTGTTGACAAACGGATCTACCCTTTGACTTTCACCGGACGGGGTTTAACGAGGGACATTTCCACCTGGCTGTGATAGGCCAGCCCATACCAACATCTTAGCACAAGGTCGGGCCCAACCCACCACAAGATTCCCTCGTGTCGACCCGATGCGACAGTTTCTGAACATAAGAGGGTGGGTAGGGAAAGACCTGGCGGCATTACCACCCCAGGTCCCCCGTCGTCTAACCCTAACACTGTTGACTGAACGGATGTACGCCTCCTTTGAATTTCACGGAGGGTTTGACTGGGGGACATTTTCACCTGGTTGTGATAGGCCAGCCCATAGTAATATCTCAGCACAAGATCCGGGCCCAACAAACCGCAAGATTCCCTCGGTCGACCTGATGCACATTTCCCAATGTAAGAGGGCCCAGGGCAAAACCTAGCGGCATTGATCACCCTCAGGTCCCCCGTCCCGTCTAACCCTAACACTGTTGACCAAACGGATTCTACCCTTTGACTTTCACGGACAGGGTTTGACCGAGGGACATTTTACCTAGCTGTGATAGGCCAGCCAATAGCACATCTTAGCAAAAGGTCAGGCCCAAGCCACCGCAAGATTCCTCGGTACGACTCGATGTGAAAGTTTCCCAATAAGAGGGCCTAGGGCAAGACCTGGCGCATTGACACCCACCAGGTCCCTCGTCGTGTCTAACCCTGACACTGTTGACGAACGGATCTACCCCTTCGACTTTCACAGGAGGGTTTGAACGAGGGACATTTCTCCTCGGTGTGATAGGCCACCCATAGCAACATCTTAGCACAAGGTCAGGCCCAACCCACCACAAGATTCCCTCGGTGTCGACCGATGCGTCAGTTTTCGAAGGTAAGAGGGTGCAGGGAAGGACCTGGGGCATTGCCACCCCTAGGTCCCCGTCCCGTCTAACCCTAACACTGTTGACTGAACGGATCTAGCCTTTGACTTTAACCGGACGGGTTTGACCGAGGGACATTTTCACCTGCCTGTGATAGGCCAGCCATAGCAACATCTTCGCACAAGGTTCGGGCCCAAACCGCAAGATCCCCTCGGTGTCGACCGATGTCAATTTTCCAACGTAAGAGGGCCAGGGCAAAACCTGGCGGCATTGCAACCCCAGGTTCCCCATCTCGTCTAACCGTAACACTGTTGACCGAACGGATCTACCCCTTGACTTTCATAGGACGGGGTTTGACGAGGGACATTTTCACCTCTGTGTGATAGGCCAACCCATAGCAACATCTTAGCACAAGGTTCGGGCCCTAAGCCACCGCAAGATTCCCTCGGTACCAACTGATGACAAAAGTTTCAACGTAAGAGGGCAGGAAAGACCTGGGGCATTGACACCCCAGGTTCCCCGTCCCGTCTAACCCTGACACTGTTGACCGAACGGATCTACCCCTTGACTTTCACCGGACGGGGTTTGACCGAGGAATTTTCACCTGGCTGTGATAGGCCAGCCCATAGCAACATCTTAGCACAAGGTCCGGGCCCAAGCCACCGCAAGATTCCTCGTACCGACTCGATGCGAAAGTTTCCCAACGTAAGAGGGCCCAGGGCAAGACCTGGCAGCATTGACACCAACCAGGTTCCCCGTCCCGTCTAACCCTGACACTGTTGACCGAACGGATCTACCCCTTTGACTTTCACCGGACGGGGTTTAACGAGGGACATTTTCACCTGGCTGTGATATGCCATCCCATAGCAACAGCTTAGCACAAGGTAGGGCCCAACAAACTGCAAGATCCCCTCGGTGTCGACCAAATACCACATTTTTCAAGGTAAGAGGGCCCAGGGCAAAACCTAGCGGCATTGCCACCCCCAGGTCCCCCGTCTCGTCTAACACTAACACTGTTGACTAAACGGATCTACCCTTTGACTTTCATCGGAGGGGTTTGACCGAGGGACATTTTCACCTGCTGTGATACGCCAGCTCATAGCAACATCTGATCACAAGGTCCGGGCCCAAGCCAACGCAAGATTCCCTCAGAACTGACTCGATGCGAAAGTTTCCCAACGTAAGAGGCCTAGGGCAAGACCTAGCGCTATTGACACCCACCAGGTCCCCCTTCCCGTCTAACCCTAACACTATTGACCGAACGGATCTACCCCTTCGACTTTCACAGGACGGGGTTTGAAGGAGTGACATTTTCACCTGGTTGTGATAGGCCAGCCCATAGCAACATCTTAGCACAAGGTAGGGCCCAACCCACAACAAGATTCCCTCGGTGTCGACCCGATGCGACAGTTTCCGAACGTAAGATGGTGCAGGGAAAGACCTGGCAGCATTGCCACCCCTAGGTCCCCCATCCCGTCTAACCCCTGACACTGTTGACCGAACGGTTCTACCCCTTTGACTTTCACCGGACGGGGTTTGACCCGAGGGACATTTTCACCTGGCTGTGATAGGCCAGCCATAGCAACATCTTAGCAAGGTTCGGGCCCAACAAACCGCAAGATCCCCTCGGTGTCGACCCGATGCCACATTTTCCCAACGTAAGAGGGGCCAGGGCAAAACTTGGCGGCATTGCGACCCCCAGGTCCCTCGTCTCATCTAACCCTAACACTATTGACCAAACGGATCTACCCCTTTGACTTTCATCGGAAGGGTTTGACCGAGGGACATTTTCACCTGGCTGTGATAGGCCAGCCCATAGCAACATCTTAGCACAAGGTCCGGGCCCAAGCCACCGTAAGATTTCCTCGGTACCGACTCGATGCGAAAGTTTCCCAACGTAAGAGGGCCCAGGGCAAGACCTGGCGGCATTGACCCACTAGTTCCCCCGTCCTGTCTAACCCTGACACTATGGACCGAACGGATCTACCCCTTCAACTTTCACTGGACGGGGTTTGAACGAGGGACATTTTCACCTGGGTGTGATAGGCCAGTCCATAGCAACATCTTAGAACAAGGTCAGGCCCAACCCACCACAAGATTCCCTCGATGTCGACCCGATGCGTCAGTTTCCGAACGTAAGAGGGTGCAGGGAAAGACCTGGTGCATTGCCACCCCTAGGTCTCCCGTCCGTCTAACCCCTGACACTGTTGACCAAACGGAACTAACCCTTTCACTTTCACCGGACGGGGTTTGACCGAGGGACATTTTCACCTGGCTATGATAGGCTAGCCCATAGCAACAACTTAGCACAAGGTCCAGGCCCAACCCACCGCAAGATCCCTCGGTATACCCGATGTGACAGTTTCCAATGTAAGAGGGGCCAGGGCAAAACCTGGCGATTGCCACCCCCTAGGTCCCCCATCCCGTCTAACCCTGACACTGTTGACCGAATGGATCTACCCCTTCAACTTTCATAGTACGGGGTTTGAACGAGGGACATTTTCACCTGGTTGTGATAGGCCAGCCCATAGCAACATCTTAGCACAGGTCAGGCCCAACCCACCACAAGATTCCCTCGGTGTCGACCGATGCGACAGTTTCCGAACGTAAGAGGGTGCAGGGAAAGACCTGGCGGCATTACAACCCCTAGGTCCCCCGTCCCATCTAACCCTTGACACTGTTGACCGAACGGATCTACCCTTTGACTTTCACCAGACGGGGTTTGACCGACGGACATTTTCACCTGGCTGTGATAGGCCAACCCATAGCAACATCTTAGCACAAGGTTCGGGCCCAACAAACCGCAAGATCCCCTCGGTGTCGACCCGATGCCACATTTTCCCAACGTCAGAGGAGCCATGGCAAAACCTGGCGGCATTGCCACCCCCAGGTCCCCCGTCTCGTCTAACCCTAACACTGTTGACCAAACGGATCTACCCTTTGACTTTCACCGGATGGGGTTTGACCGAGGGACATTTTCACCTAGCTGTGATAGGCCAGCCCATAGCAAACATCTTAGCACAAGGTCCAGGCCCAAGCACCGCAAGATTCCCTCGGTACCCCTCGATGCGAAAGTTTCCCACGTAAGAGGGCCCAGGGCAAGACCTGGCGGCATTGGACACCCACCAGGTCCCCCGTCCCGTCTAACCCTGACACTGTTGACCGAACGGATCTACCCTTTGACTTTCACCGGAGGGGTTTAACGAGGACATTTTCACCTGGCTGTGATAGGCCAGCCCATACCAACATCTTAGCACAAGGTCGGCCCAACCCCACCACAAGATTCCCTCCGTGTCGACCCGATGCGACAGTTTTCGAACATAAGAGGGTGTAGGGAAAGACCTGGCGGCATTACCACCCCTAGGTCCCCCGTCCCGTCTAACCCTAACACTGTTGACTGAACGGATGTACCCCTTTGAATTTCACCGGACGGTTTGACTGAGGGACATTTTCACCTGGTTGTGATAGGCCACCCATAGCAATATCTCAGCACAAGATCCGGGGCCCAACAAACCGCAAGATCCCCTCGGTGTCGACCTGATGCCACATTTCCCAATGTAAGAGGCCCAGGGCAAAACCTAGCGGCATTATCACCCTCAGTCCCCCGTCCGTCTAACCCTACAACTGTTGACCAAACGGATCTACCTCTTTGACTTTCACCGGACAGGGTTTGACCGAGGGACATTTTACCTAGCTGTGATAGGCCAGCCCATAGCAACATCTTAGCAAAGGTCCAGGCCCAAGCCACCGCAAGATTCCTCGGTAACCGACTCGATGTGAAAGTTTCCCAACGTAAGAGGGCCCTAGGGCAGACCTGGCGACATTGACACCCACCAGGTCCCTCGTCTAACCCTGACACTGTTGACCGAACGGATCTACCCCTTTCGACTTTCACAGGACGGGGTTTGAACGAGGGACATTTTTCCTCGTGTGATAGGCCAACCCATAGCAACATCTTAGCACAAGGTCAGGCCCAACCCACCAAAAGATTCCCTCGTGTCGACCCGATGCGTCAGTTTCGAAGGTAAGAGGTGCAGGGAAGACCTGGTGGCATTGCCACCCCTAGGTCCCCTGTCCGTCTAACCCCTAACACTGTTGACTGAACGGATCTAGCCCTTTGACTTTAACAGGACGGGGTTTGACCGAGGGACATTTCACCTGCTGTGATAGGCCAGCCCATAGCAACATCTTCGCACAAGGTCCGGGCCCAACAAACCGCAAGATCCCCTCGGTGTCGACCGATGTCACATTTTCCAAACGTAAGAGGGCCAGGGCAAAACCTGGCGGCATGCACCCCCAGGTTCCCCATCTCGTCTAACCCTAACACTGTTGACCGAACGGATCTACCCCTTTGACTTTCATCGGACGGGGTTTGACCGAGGGACATTTTCACCTCGCTGTGATAGGCCAACCCATAGCAACATCTTAGCACAAGGTTCGGCCAAGCCACGCAAGATTCCCTCGGTACCAACTTGATGCAAAGTTTCCCAACGTAAGAGGGCCAGGGCCAAGACCTGGCGCGTTGACACCCACCAGGTCCCCCGTCCCGTCTAACCCTGACACTATTGACCGAACGGATCTACCCCTTCGACTTTCACAGGCTGGGGTTTGAACGAGGGACATTTTCAACTGGCCGTTGATAGGCCAGCCCATAGCAACATCTTAGCACAAGGTGGCCCAACCCACCACAAGATTCCCTCGGTATTGTCGACCCGATGCGACAGTTTCTAACATAAGAGGGTGTAGGGAAAGGACCTGGCGGCATTGCCACCCCTAGGTCCCCGTCCCGTCTAACCCCTAACACTGTTGACTGAACGGATCTACCCCTTTGACTTTCACCGGAGGGTTTGACCGAGGGACATTTCACCTGGCTGTGATAGGCCAGCCCATAGCAACATCTAGCACAAGGTCGGGCCCAAGCCAACCGCAAGATTCCCTCGTACCGACTCGATGCGAAAGTTTACCAAACGTAAGAGGGCCAGGGCAAGACCTGGCGGCATTGACACCCCAGGTCCCCATCCCTGTCTAACCCTGACACTGTTGACCGAACGGATCTACCCCTTGACTTTCACGGACGGGGTTTGAATGAGGGACATTTTCACCTGGTGTGATAGGCCAACCCATAGCAACATCTTAGCACAAGGTCAGGCCCAACCCACCACAAGATTCCTCGGTGTCGACCCAATGCGTCATTTTCGAAGGTAAGAGGGTGCAGGGAAAGACCTGGGCATTGCCACCCCTAGGTCCCCCGCGTCTAACCCTAACATGTTGACCGAACGGATCTACCCCTTTGACTTTCATCGGCGGGGTTTGACGAGGGACATTTTTCACCTGGCTGTGATAGGCCAGCCCATAGCAAATCTTAGCACAAGGTCGGGCCCAAGCCACCGCAAGATTCCCTCGGTACCACTGATGCACAAGTTTCCCAACGTAAGAGGGCCAGGCAAGACCTGGCGGCATTGACACCCCACAGGTCCCCGTCCCGTCTAACCCTGACACTGTTGACCGAACGGATCTACCCCTTGACTTTCACGGACGGGGTTTGACCGAGGACATTTTCACCTGGCTGTGATAGGCCAGCCCATAGCAACATCTTAGCACAAGGTCCGGGCCCAAGCCACCGCAAGATTCCCTCGTGTACCGACTCGATGAAAGTTTCCAACGTAAGAGGGCCAGGGCAAGACCTGGCAGCATTGACACCACCAGGTCCCCGTCCCGTCTAACCCCTGACACTGTTGACCGAACGGATCTACCCCTTTGACTTTCACCGGACGGGGTTTAACGAGGGACATTTTCACCTGCTGTGATAGCCATCCATAGAACATCTTAGCACAAGGTAGGGCCCAACAAACTGCAAGATCCCCTCGGTGTCAAATACCACATTTTCAACGTAAGAGGGCCAGGGCAAAACCTGGCGGCATTGCCACCCCCAGGTCCCCGTCTCGTCTAACACTAACACTGTTGACAAACGGATCTACCCCTTTGACTTCACGGACGGGTTTGACCGAGGGACATTTTCACCCGCTGTGATAGGCCAGCTCATAGCAACTTAGCACAAGGTCCGGGCCCAAGCCAACGCAAGATTCCCTGACGACTCGATGCGAAAGTTTCCCAACGTAAGAGGGCCTAGGCAAGACCTAGGATTGACACCCACCAGGTCCCCGTCCCGTCTAACCCTGACACTGTTGACCGAACGGATCTACCCCTTCGACTTTCACAGGACGGGGTTTGAAGAGTGACATTTTCACCTGGTTGTGATAGGCCAGCCCATAGCAACATCTTAGCACAAGGTAGGGCCCAACACAACAAGATTCCCTCGGTGTCGACCCGATGCACATTTTCCAATAAGATGGGCAGGGAAAGACCTGGCAGCATTGCCACCCCTAGGTCCCCATCCCGTCTAACCCCTAACACTGTTGACGAACGGATCTACCCCTTTGACTTTCACGGACGGGGTTTGACCGGGACATTTCACCGCTGTGATAGGCCAGCCATAGCAACATCTTAGCACGAGGTTCGGGCCCAACAAACCGCAAGATCCCCTCGGTGTCGACCCGATGCCACATTTTCCCAACGTAAGAGGGGCCAGGGCAAAACCTGGCGGCATTGCGACCCCAGGTCCCTCGTCTCATCTAACCCTAACACTGTTGACCAAACGGATCTACCCCTTTGACTTTCATCGGAAGGGTTTGACCGAGGGACATTTTCACCGGCTGTGATAGGCCAGCCCATAGCACTCTTAGCACAAGGTCCGGGCCCAAGCCACCGCAAGATTCCGCGTACCGACTCGATGCGAAGTTTCCAACGTAAGAGGGCCCAGGGCAAGACCTGGCGGCATTGACACCCGGTCCCCCGTCCGTCTAACCCTGACACATGGACCGAACGGATCTACCCCTTGACTTTCACTGGACGGGGTTTGAACGAGGGACATTTTCACCTGGGTGTGATAGGCCAGTCCATAGCAACATCTTAGAACAAGGTCAGGCCCAACCCACCACAAGATTCCCTCGATGTCGACCCGAGCGTCAGTTTCCGAACGTAAGAGGGTGCAGGGAAAGACCTGGTGCATTGCCACCCCTAGGTCTCCCGTCTCGTCTAACCCCTGACACTGTTGACCAAACGGAACTAACCCCTTTCACTTTCACGGACGGGGTTTGACCGAGGGACATTTTCACCTGGCTATGATAGGCTAGCCCATAGCAACACTTAGCACAAGGTCCAGGCCCAACCCACCGCAAGATCCCCTCGGTAGACCCGATGTGACAGTTTCCAAATGTAAGAGGGCCAGGGCAAAACCTGGGACATTGCCACCCCCTAGGTCCCCCATCCCGTCTAACCTGACACTGTTGACCGAACGGATCTACCCCTTCAACTTTCATAGTACGGGGTTTGAACGAGGGACATTTTCACCTGGTTGTGATAGGCCAGCCCATAGCAACATCTTAGCACAAGGTCAGGCCCAACCCACCACAAGATTCCTCGGTGTCGACCGATGCGACAGTTTCCGAACGTAAGAGGGTGCAGGGAAAGACCTGGCGGCATTACAACCCCTAGGTCCCCCGTCCCATCTAACCCTTGACACTGTTGACCGAACGGATCTACCCTTTGACTTTCACCAGACGAGGTTTGACCGACGGACATTTTCACCTGGCGTGATAGGCCACCCATAGCAACATCTTAGCACAAGGTTCGGGCCCAACAAACCGCAAGATCCCCTCGGTGTCGACCCGATGCCACATTTTCCCAACGTCAGAGGAGCGATGGCAAAACCTGGCGGCATTGCCACCCCAGGTCCCCCGTCTCGTCTAACCCTAACACTGTTGACCAAACGGATCTACCCCTTTGACTTTCACCGGATGGGGTTTGACCGAGGGACATTTTCACCTAGCTGTGATAGGCCAGCCCATAGCAAACTCTTAGCACAAGGTCCAGGCCCAAGCCACGCAAGATTCCCTCGGTACCGACTCGATGCGAAAGTTTCCCAACGTAAGAGGGCCCAGGGCAAGACCTGGCAGCATTGACACCCACCAGGCCCCCGTCCCGTCTAACCCTGACACTGTTGACCGAACGGATCTACCCCTTTGACTTTCACCGGACGGGGTTTAACGAGGGACATTTTCACCTGGCTGTGATAGGCCAGCCCATACCAACACCTTAGCACAAGGTCGGGCCCAACCCACCACAAGATTCCCTCGTGTCGACCCGATGCGACAGTTTCTGAACATAAGAGGGTGTAGGGAAAGACCTGGCGGCATTACCACCCCTAGGTCCCCCGTCCGTCTAACCCCTAACACTGTTGACTGAACGGATGTACCCCTTTGAATTTCACCGGACGGGGTTTGACTGAGGGACATTTTCACCTGGTTGTGATAGGCCAGCCCATAGCAATATCTCAGCACAAGATCCGGGCCAACAAACCGCAAGATACCCTCGGTGTCGACCTGATGCCACATTTTCCCAATGTAAGAGGGCCCAGGGCAAAACCTAGCGGCATTATCACCCTCAGGTCCCCCGTCCCGTCTAACCCTAACACTGTTGACCAAACGGATCTACCTCTTTGACTTTCACCGGACAGGGTTTGACCGAGGGACATTTTTACCTAGCTGTGATAGGCCAGCCAATAGCAACATCTTAGCAAAAGGTCCAGGCCCAAGCCACCGCAAGATTTCCTCGGTACCGACTCGATGTGAAAGTTTCCCAACGTAAGAGGGCCTAGGGCAAGACCTGGCGACATTGACACCCACCAGGTCCCTCGTCGTGTCTAACCCTGACACTGTTGACCGAATGGATCTACCCCTTCGACTTTCACAGGACGGGGTTTGAACGAGGGACATTTTCTCCTCGGTGTGATAGGCCAACCCATAGCAACATCTTAGCACAAGGTCAGGCCCAACCCACCACAAGATTCCCTCGGTGTCGACCCGATGCGTCAGTTTTCGAAGGTAAGAGGGTGCAGGGAAGGACCTGGTGGCATTGCCACCCCTAGGTCCCCTGTCCCGTCTAACCCCTAACACTGTTGACTGAACGGATCTAGCTCTTTGACTTTAACCGGACGGGGTTTGACCGAGGGACATTTTCACCTGCGATAGGCCAGCCCATAGCAACATCTTCGCACAGGTCCGGTCCGGACCAACAAACCGCAATATCCCCTCGGTGTCGACCGGATGTCACATTTTCCAAACGTAAGAGGGCACAGGGCAAACCTGGCGGCATTGCAACCCCCAGGTTCCCCATCTCGTCTAACCGTAACACTGTTGACCGAACGGATCTACCCCTTTGACTTTCATCGGACGGGGTTTGACCGAGGGACATTTTCACCTCGCTGTGATAGGCCAACCCATAGCAACATCTTAGCACAAGGTTCGGGCCTAAGCCACCGCAAGATTCCCTCGGTACCAACTTGATGCAAAAGTTTCCCAACGTAAGAGGGCCCAGGCCAAGACCTGGCGGCGTTGACAACCACCAGGTCCCCCGTCCCGTCTAACCCTGACACTATTGACCGAACGGATCTACCCCTTCGACTTTCACAGGCTGGGGTTTGAACGAGGGACATTTTCAACTGGCCGTGATAGGCCAGCCCATAGCAACATCTTAGCACAAGGTTGGGCCCAACCACCACAAGATTCCCTCAGTATTGACCCGATGCGACAGTTTCTGAACATAAGAGGGTGTAGGGAAAGACCTGGCGGCATTGCCACCCCTAGGTCCCCCGTCCCGTCTAACCCCTAACACTGTTGACTGAACGGATCTACCCCTTTGACTTTCACCGGACAGGGTTGACCGAGCGACATTTTCACCTGGCTGTGATAGGCCAGCCCATAGCAACATCTTAGCACAAGGTCCAGGCCCAAGCCACCGCAAGATTTCCTCGATACCGACTCGATGCGAAAGTTTACCAACGTAAGAGGGCCTAGGGCAAGACCTGGCGGCATTGACACCCACCAGGCCCCGTCCTGTCTAACCCTGACACTGTTGACCGAACGGATCTACCCTTGACTTTCACGGACGGGGTTTGAACGAGGGATATTTTCACCTGGGTGTGATATGCCACCCATAGCAACATCTTAGCACAAGGTCAGGCCCAACAAACACAAGATTCCTCGGTGTCGACCAATACCATTTTTCAAGGTAAGAGGTGCAGGGAAAGACCTGGTGGCATTGCCACCCCCTAGGTCCCCCGTCCCGTCTAACACTAACACTGTTGACTAAACGGATCTACCCCTTTGACTTTCATCGGACGGGGTTTGACCGAGGGACATTTTCACCTGGCTGTGATAGGCCAGCCATAGCAACATCTTAGCACAAGGTCCGGGCCCAAGCCACGCAAGATTCCCTCAGTGACTCGATGCGAAAGTTTCCCAACGTAAGAGGGCCAGGGCAAGACCTAGCGCATTGACACCCACCAGGTCCCCCTTCCCGTCTAACCCTGACACTATTGACCGAACGGATCTACCCCTTCGACTTTCACAGGACGGGGTTTGAACGAGGACATTTTCACCTGGTGATAGGCCAGCCCATAGCAAACATCTTAGCAAAGGTAGGCCAACCCACACAAGATTCCCTCGGTGTCGACCCGATGCAAAAGTTTCCGAACGTAAGAGGGTGCAGGGAAAGACCTGGCAGCATTGCCACCCCTAGGTCCCCCGTCCCGTCTAACCCTGACACTGTTGACCGAACGGTTCTACCCCTTTGACTTTCACCGGACGGGGTTTGACCGAGGGACATTTTCACCTGCTGTGATAGGCCAGCCCATAGCAACATCTTAGCACAGGATCGGGCCCAACAAACCGCAAGATCCCTCGTGTCGACCAATGCCACATTTTCCCAACGTAAGAGGGGCCAGGGCAAAACTGGCGGCATTGCACCCCCAGGTCCCACGTCTCTCTAACCTAACACTTGACCAAACGGATCTACCCCTTTGACTTTCACGGAAGGGTTTGACCGAGGGACATTTTCACCTGGCTGTGATAGGCCAGCCCATAGCAAACTCTTAGCACAAGGTCCGGGCCCAAGCCACCGCAAGATTCCTCGGTACCGACTCGATGCGAGAGTTTCCAACGTAAGAGGGCCCAGGGCAAGACCTGGCAGGATTGACACCACTAGTCCCCCGTCCGTCTAACCCTGACACTATGGACCGAACGGATCTACCCCTTCAACTTTCACTGGACGGGGTTTGAACGAGGGACATTTTCACCTGGGTGTGATAGGCCAGTCCATAGCAACATCTTAGAACAAGGTCAGGCCCAACCCACACAAGATTCCCTCGATGTCGACCCGATGCGTCAGTTTCCGAACGTAAGAGGGTGCAGGGAAAGACCTGGTGCATTGCCACCCCTAGGTCTCCCGTCTCGTCTAACCCTGACACTGTTGACCAAACGGAACTAACCCTTTCAGTTCACCGGACGGGTTTGACGGAGGGACATTTTCACCTGGCTATGATAGGCTAGCCATAGCAACACTTAGCACAAGGTCCAGGCCCAACCCACCGCAAGATCCCCTCGGTAGACCCGATGTGACAGTTTCCAAATGTAAGAGGGGCCAGGGCAAAACCTGGCGACATTGCCCCCCCTAGGTCCCCATCCGTCTAACCCTGACACTGTTGACCGAACGGATCTACCCCTTCAACTTTCATAGTACGGGGTTTGAACGAGGGACATTTTCACCTGGTTGTGATAGGCCAGCCCATAGCAACATCTTAGCACAAGGTCAGGCCCAACCCACCACAAGATTCCTCGGTGTCGACCGATGCGACAGTTTCCGAACGTAAGAGGGTGCAGGGAAAGACCTGGCGGCATTACAACCCTAGGTCCCCCGTCCCATCTAACCCTGACACTGTTGACCGAACGGATCTACCCTTTGACTTTCACCAGACGAGGTTTGACGACGGACATTTTCACCTGGCCGTGATAGGCCAACCCATAGCAACATCTTAGCACAAGGTTCGGGCCCAACAAACCGCAAGATCCCCTTGGTGTCGACCCGATGCCACATTTTCCCAACGTCAGAGGAGCGATGGCAAAACCTGGCGGCATTGCCACACCCCCAGTCTCGTCTCCCCGTCTCGTCTCTCAACACTGTTGACCAACGGATCTACCCCTTTGACTTTCACCGGATGGGGTTTGACCGAGGGACATTTCACCTAGCTGTGATAGGCCAGCCCATAGCAAACTCTTAGCACAAGGTCCAGGCCCAAGCCACTGCAAGATTCCCTCGGTACCGACTCGATGCGAAAGTTTCCCAACGTAAGAGGGCCAGGGCAAGACCTGGCAGCATTGACACCCACCAGGCCCCCGTCCCGTCTAACCCTGACATGTTGACCGAACGGATCTACCCCTTTGACTTTCACCGGACGGGGTTTAACGAGGGACATTTTCACCTGGCTGTGATAGGCCAGCCCATACCAACACCTTAGCACAAGGTCGGGCCCAACCCACCACAAGATTCCCTCCGTGTCGACCCGATGCGACAGTTTCTGAACATAGAGGGTGTAGGGAAAGACCTGGCGGCATTACCACCCCTAGGTCCCCCGTCCGTCTAACCCTAACACTGTTGACTGAACGGATGTACCCCTTTGAATTTCACCGGACGGGGTTTGACTGAGGGACATTTTCACCTGGTTGTGATAGGCCAGCCCATAGCAATATCTCAGCACAAGATCCGGGCCAACAAACCGCAAGATACCCTCGGTGTCGACCTGATGCCACATTTTCCCAAGTAAGAGGGCCCAGG
>JAAAWK010000323.1:0-27407 GCA_022496015.1 Hordeum marinum | reverse complement strand
AGCAGAAAATAAGAGCTTCTTGCTTGATGTATCCACCATTCCGCTGCCTCCTATTTATACAGAAGATGTGTACAGCTGTGTTGTCGCATCTGATTGGTAGACATGAAGAATCATGCCATTACATCTCCCTGATGCTGTCTGCTATGCCTTGAGATCTGGCAGGAGCATAGAGATCACAACACTAAAGTCGTCTCATGTTCACTACAGTTTTTTATTATGTCTGCTGTCCTCGAGATGAACCATCACATTGTCATGTTCCACTTATTGGCAGCAAGGTCTAATAAAGAATGGTGTAGTTTGGTGGTGGATCTTGACCATAGTTTTAAATCACGGGCGAAAAGACCGCTATCGCGGCGCTATCTCTGCCTGAAATCTGCCCCGCGATTTGCCTCCTTCCCAGAATCGCGGGAGATCGCGCCGCAATCGCCGGAGATCGCGCCGTTTCTTCGTTGCCTATCACGGCAAACTTTCCTTCCGCGATTTCCCTTCGTCCGCGATTTAAAACTATGATCTTGACACAAGTGCAGCTCAAGCTGTTATCTAGTGGAATGCTGCTGGCTACCGCGTGTTCTTCATTTAATCAGGCATGTTTTCTTTTGTTGGATACTCATGGTTTAGAGCTGGCATTATCATGCATTGGAAAACAAGATACAAACGGAAAAGGAAGACATAACTTTTTATTTGTTCAACATTTTATCCCCATGTTTTCAGTTTGAGCCACCCACAGTGTGAGTAGCATGGTTATATCGCATCAAACCATAACATAGAAGAGGTTCTGAACTGTGCCCCTGCTCAGCAGTTTTTATGTTTTCCATACGATGCTATTTCTTTTTGGTAGACTAATTGATTCTCAAATATCGATGAGTTCTTTTTGGTGAAGTTTAGCATCCCAATAGGTTGTTTTTCATTTTCAGGCTATTGCTTCTTTTGCCAGCCAAATTATTCTGTTCTGCAACTGAGGTATGGATGCTAACAAATCCTGCTTACTATTGATTTTGATGCTTTCTGCCATCGATGTCTTAAATAATTTCTATATGATACAAACATAATCAACACACCACCCTTCGTCATTTCTAGAGGAAGCCCACAGGTCAGTCTGTAATCGTTCTCTTTTTCGGGCCCACTTGGGTGTACTGTAACATTAGAATGGCGAATATTTTGTAAGTTAGTGTTTTACCCAAGTGTGGTCATTAGTATGATGTTAGTATAAACTTAGGATCGCACTGTAAATTCTTCCGTCCGGATATAGAACTGGGGGGGTAATCACCAATGGATTAGTTTGGGAGGTCAAATTTCCATAAGATTACATTGTTTTACAGACTCCCTGTACAGAGAACACAGAAGGCTCATTATTTTCCTTCTATTCTGTTTAAATTTTAGGTTTGATTGCTGAATATATAATGGATTGATACAATCAAGAAAGTATAGCGGATCATACAATCAAGAATGATTGAAACAAAAAGTCTAGAACTGTCAAGTAACTGCACAAGATTAAGGAGCCAAAGAAATGGAAGTACCGTTCCAGAAAGATACCTTTGTTTGCTTGAACTCTGAACTTCCCATCTTCAGAAGCTGACCGAGCAGCTATTTAGATTGTAACACATACACATCATCCAGAAATCCGTGGAAATGGTACATGAGCAGAATCACCCGGATATGAATGAAACCATGGATTTTCAGAATTACTCAGAAGTACAATGCTTATCAAAATTGTCAACCATTTCAGATAGAATAGAACATCTGAGCACACTTGGTAACTGACAAATAATTAGTTGTTGCAACTGAATTTTCTCCTTACTACAAAATACATTGTGCTCCTCAATCAAGAAGCTCCCTCCTGCTAGCAGTACTTGCAATATCTGCAGAAACAGTGAATCAAACAGATAAGAAGCTGCGAAAAAATGAGGATGCTTTAAGCAGGCTCTTGGTGTATGCTTTGAGAAGGAAAGCAAGCAAATCTACATAACACTATGTTTCCTTTTAACAACATGAATGCTAAGAATGGCATTGGCAGCACTTGTTCAACTAAAGACAGTTTCTCTACACAAAGCAAGTAGGTACATAGCTGATTCTACTCTGAACCAATACAGGAGACGAGCGTGAATCGGTAAAAAGAAGCATGTCTAGTAAAAGCGACAACATGCAGTACTGGTACATCATATCAATAAAGAATAAGCAAGTTCCAGCCCAAGATCCATGCCCCCCAATTCTTTCAAGCAGGGGAAGGAGGAGAATCAGGGGCACTCAACACAAGAATCAGAAGGAAGGGAGAGATGGAATCTCAAACCCTCGATTTTCGGAGGATTTAGGTACTTACAGGATAGAACCAAGCCACCGTTGTCGTTGCCACCGGAGGTCCTGTATGCAGAGAAGTAGGTGGGGGTACAGTTGTCTCAGTTCGGCTGTGCAAGTTGCAGGAAGAGAAATGAAAAGTTTGCCTGAGAGATGTAGACCTCCACCACCTCCAGTTGCCTACCTCATATTTTCTGTCTCTATCATGGATCGCACCATTATCCTGGCTAATTCCAGCCTAACCAAAAGAGGCCTTTTTTCGCTTGCCCTCTCACGCTGATCTCAACCAGAAACTCTGGCATTATCATATTGCTTATTTGTACACAAATCCTTTGATGAAGCATGAGAGCAGACTGTGGCAGGCCTGCACAAGTGCACTGATTCATAACTCAGGGCATCCTTCAGGCTCTTGCTTACAAAAGCGCCTTTGACAGGAGCAGCGTAGATGGCAAAGCGTAACTTCAGAATTGCCATTTTCTTAACAGATTTGAAAGGTTGACTCAAGTTACCCTGTTTGGTACAAATAATCGATTAGCATACTTGAATGTTACTTCATTTGGAGGGCACTTCATTCTAAGCATCTCAGCCACAACCTCCTCTGCTTCCTTCCATCGTTCAGCTCTGCATAAGCCCTTCAATGCAGAATTATAGGACACCGCATCGGGCTTGCACGCCATAGTGCTTAATAACTTGCGTGCGTCATCCAGACGGCCTTGTTCAGAAAAGCCATTGATAAGGGCATTGTATGTGAAAATATCAGGGGTGCTTCCGTACTTTGGCATTTGCTCGAACACCTCAATTGCACGATCAACAAGCCCTTTCTGGCACAGGGAATTGATTAGTATATTGAATGTGATCTCGTTTGGGGGGCAATCCTTTCTAGCCATGTTAGATATAAGCTCCCCAGCATCCTCCCATCGCGCAGCTCTGCACAAACCCTTCAGCACAGCATTGTAGCCAAAGATATCAGGCTTACATGGCATGCTTTGAAACAACTCAATGGCGGACTCCACGAGCCCTTGTTCAGAAAGGCCATTAATAAGGCTACTGTATGTGACAATATCAGGTGTGCATCCAAACTTTGGCATTTGCTCAAACACTTCAATTGCGTTGTTTACCCGGCCATTCTGGCACAGCGAATCGATGAGTATATTAAAAGTCATTTCAATTAGGGGACAATCCTCCCTAAGCATCTGCCCTATAAGCTCCTCGGCATCATCCCATCGCTCTGCTCTGCATAAACCCTTCAACGCGGCATTAAAGCTAATGACGTCAGGACTGCACGGCATGCTGTTTAGTAACTTGAGTGCGTCATCGACGCGCCCTTGCTCCGAAAAGGAATAGATCAGTGTATTGTAAATGACAGCGTCAGGTCTGCATCCATACTTGTGCATCTGCTCAAGAACTTCCATCGCGCAATCAACCAACCCATTCTGGCACAAGCAACTGGTTAGCATACTGAATGTCGCCTCATTCGGCAGGCAGTCTTTCCTAACCATCTCTGCAATGAGCTGTCCAACATCCTCCCAACGCTGAGCGATGCACAAACCTTTCAGCGCAGCATTGTAACAAACAGTGTTGGGCTTGCACAGCATGCCGTTGAGCAGCTCGATGGCGTCGTCCACACGGCCTTGCTCCGAGAACCCATTCACCAGGGTGCTGTAGATGACAACATCAGGCGTACATCCATACCTAGGCATTCGGTCGAGCAGCTGGACGGCGCGGTCGAGCAGCCCGTTCTGGCAGAAAGCGCGGATCTGCGTGGCGAACGTCACCTCGTTGGGAGGGCAGTGGTTCCTGACCATCTCGGCCATGAGCGCCTCGGCGTCCTCCCACTGCCGGGCGCCGCACAGGCCCATGAGCACGGTGTTGTAGGTGTAGGTGTCCGGCGCGACGGGCATGGAGGCGATGAGGGCGAGCGCGTCGGCGAGCCTGCCGGAGCGGCAGTACCCGTTGATGAGCGTGGTGTAGGTGACGACGTTGGCGGCCCCGGAGAGGCCGGCCGCCGCGAGGAGGCGCTCGGCGTCCGCCAGGCGGCCGTCGCGGCAGTACCCGGCGACGAGCGTGTTGTGCGAGACGGGGTCCGCCGCGCCGGCCGCCTTGAGCTCGTCGAGCACGCGCTCCGCGTCGGCGAGGCGGCGCTGCGCGCAGAGCTTCTTGATGAGGATGTTGCAGGCGACGACGGCCGGCGGGTCGGAGGAGGCGGGGGGGCGGGGAGCCGGCCAGGAGGCGCAGCGCCGCGTCCAGGTCCCCGAGCTGGACCAGGCGGCGGAGCTTCTGGCCCGCCTGGCCCGGGCGGGATGGGGCGGCCGGGTTGACCCATATGGAGTTGCCGGCGCCGACGCCGCGCTCTGGCGGGGCCCGGCCGCGGTTCACCCGCCTCGAGGAGGCGGCCAGGCGGATGCGGAGGCGGGGGCGTGGGCCGTGGGCTCTGGGTGGGTTCGGAGGGGCCGGGAATGGGAAGGGGCGGTGGGCGGATGGCGACGAGGAGGACGAGGAGGAGGAGAAAGCGGCGGCCATTGTGGAGGTGGTGCTCTGCTCTGGCGATAAGCGTTTGGGTGTGGTCTCTGTCTCTCGCCCCCTCTTCAGAATTCCCCTCGAGTCAAAATTATATATATAAAACTTTGAGGATCCTAGTAAAAATTATATATATATATACATAAAACTTTGAGGATCCTAAATAACTATAACCCACTACCTAATTTTTCTAGCCATGCAACCATAACACAGAAGCAAGTATGCATGCATGACATAAATAACATTTTTTTTACATTACTCTACTGATGCAATGATGCCACATCATCGATTCATGCATATTAGTCATAAGTAGTCTTTTGTATTAGAGTTCATCCTTCATATTTTGTTAGAAATTACATTTTTAACTATAATTTTCACTCTCTTTTCGCTTTGTATTTTATTGTTTTAAAGTTTACATTTGTGCTCCATTAGTTTTAGATTTTTTTATAGCAATTATTTATCCAATTTTTTTAGCAAGGTTCCCGCAGCAACGCATAGGTCATCATCTAGTTCTTAAAAAATTAGTCTCAATTCTCTTGCCATGTCCAACTCAACATCCCATTAAGCCATACCAAATTTACCATGTTCAATAACGTGAGTGTGTAATTCACCTCCAACCCCTTTCCCTTCCCTTACTAGCTCTTCGGCTGTCTTATCTATTTCTTCTAATTAATTGGTGGCCCAGAAGCATCACACGGTAGCTACTATTTCTTCTCTTCACTTCCCCCTGCGTTTTCAATCTCACAACGAACGCACTAATCACCTAGCATGCTTCTCCTCTCCATCGACCCCTCTCCATATTCCCCTCAGATTGCGTGGTGCGCGGCGGGCGGCACGATGCAGTCCTCGAAGAGGCCAGCGGCATATGGGATGAAGGAGCTGACCATGGGACCGCCAAGGCTAAGAACCAACCATGGCCGGCCTGGGGACGAAAGCTCAAGACCGACGAACCTTCCCTGGCCGAGGAAGCCGATGAGGAGGGAGTAGTACGGTGCCGGAGTGATGGCTCGGCGCGGCGACGAGGGCGTGCCAAAACTTACACAGAGTGGCACACCGGAAGAGGTCAGCGATGAGGGCGTGCCAAAACTTGCACAGAGTGGCACACCGGAAGAGGTCAGCGACGCCGTCGCGTCGTCAATACGACGTCCTTCAGCAGCCTCACCAACTCACCTGTCGTCTCACCCCCCGTACTCCGGCAGCCTCACCAGCGAGAGCACCGTGCACGTGTGTGTGCATGCCATGCCATCGCCGGTATTGTACTTGCATCACGTATGCAGGCAAACATGATTAATTTGTTGCTAATTACCATACGTACGTAGCCAATAGATCCTAGCTAAGAGACACATATCAGACCATGTCAGCAAGAAACCTAATTGCTACACATAAGAACAATGTGTAAATTCTTGCCTCCTCTAACCAGAGTACATGTTTGAATATCTTTTCGTCGGAATTTCTTCATGGTCAATCATTTTATTTTCATTTTCTTATAACCTGCCTTTCTTTCTACTATTTTTTGGAACTGTTACTACTATTGAACATTTAAACCACACATTTAACTCCTCCCTGTGTGTGCTAACAATTTTCCGCAGGCCACAACAACGCGTGGGATGTCATCTAGTTTTTTCAATGTGGCAACTTGCTTTCTTTCATCTGGTTTTCCCAACATTGATTATCAAATACCACCTTCGTCCAGAATAAGTAGTCGCTACGATATAACGACAACTAATTCGGGACTGAGAGAGTTATGTTAAATGCCAATGTTGTAACTTTTGTTAAAGGTTTTGCTAATCCTCACTCAAATGAGAAAAAACTCAAATCTCACTCGACCTCTCACCGTTTGGTTTTACATATACGAAGATTCATGCTTTCCTTTTCTGGCTTTCTATTTTTCCTATTTGCTTTACTTTTTATTATTTTTATTGTATGTAAGCACAGTTTCACACATGCTTATGGGCCGCGCGACTACAGATGGCTGCCCATCACGCGTAATTACAATCGCATCCACCGACCGCATGCAAATACGTTTATTAGTATTTTCTACTTTCATTGATTCAAAATAAGGGTCGCAGTTTTGAACAAAAGTTGGAGTAATAAATATAGAAGGCAGCAAAAACAGAAAAAAAAATGAAAGAGGAACAACAATAGAAAAAGTAAAAACAAGAATGTTCTGTGATGATGTGAGCTGCTCATATGAGATCTAAGCATGCTATTTTTTAATGACTTAGGTTGCAACTAAACAAACTCATAAAAAATGGTTATAATATTAAACACTGGTCAAAAGTATAATGAAATTCCATATATATCAAACATGTTTTTTTTTAGTCATGTACAGTTGACAAGATATTGTGGTCGACGCCACTTATAACGTTTAGATTGTGGTTGGAGGTTAGGGTTTTTAGAATAGGAGTAGCTGTTGGGGGTGACCCCACGTAGGCTCAAGGACATGTGTCCCTTTTTTAAAACATCGGGGCGGCTAGCGCCCAACAGGACAGCTCCCTCTAGCCGGCCCGACTAGGCACGAAGCTATGCCGTAAGCCAGCTGGGCACGAGGCGGCACCCAACGGGTCACGTCTATTCTAGAGGCAATAATAAAATGGTTATTATTGTATTTCCTTATTCATGATAATTGTCTATTGTTCATGCTATAATTGTATTAACCGTAAACCGTAATGCATGTGTGAATACATAGACCACAACGTGTCCCTAGCGAGCCTCTAGTTGGCTAGCTTGTTGATCAATAGATGGTCACGGTTTCATGGCCATGGACATTGGATGTCGTTGATAACGGGATCACATCATTAGGAGAATGATGTGATGGACAAGACCCAATCCTAAGCATAGCACAAGATCGTGTAGTTCGTCTGCTAAAGCTTTTCTAATGTCAAGTATCGTTTCCTTAGACCATGAGATTGTGCAACTCCCGGATACCGTAGGAATGATTTGGGTGTGCTAAACGTCACAACGTAACTGGGTGGCTATAAAGGTGCACTACGGGTATCTCCGAAAGTGTCTGTTGGGTTGACACGAATCGAGACTGGGATTTGTCACCCCGTGTGACAGAGAGGTATCTCTGGGCCCACTCGGTAAGACATCATCATAATGAGCTCAATGTGACTAAGGAGTGAGCAACGGGATGATGTGTTACGGAACGAGTAAAGAGACTTGCCGGGTAACAAGATTGAACAAGGTATAGGGATACCGACGATCGAATCTCGGGCAAGTATCATACCGGTAGACAAAGGGAATTGTATACGGGATTGATTGAATCCCCAACATCGTGGTTCATCCGATGAGATCATCGTGAAGCATGTGGGAGCCGACATGGGTATCCAGATCCCGCTATTGGTTATTGACCGGAGAGGTGTCTCGATCATGTCTACGTGCCTCCCGAACCCGTAGGGTCTACACACTTAAGGTTCGATGACGCTAGGGTTATAGGGAAGTAGTGTACGTGGTTACCGAAGGTTGTTCGGAGTCCCGGATGAGATCCCGGACATCACGAGGAGTTCCGGAATGTTCCGGAGGTAAAGATTCATATATGGGAAGTGAGGATTTGGTCACCGGAAGTGTTCTGGGCATCACCGGTAATGTACCGGGACCACCGGAAGGGTTCCGGGGGTCCACCGGCCCCGGGAAGCCTTCATGGGCCAAGAGTGGGAGGGAACCAGCCCCTAGGTGTGCTGGTGCGCCTCCTACCCCAGCCCAAGGCGCAGCAAGGAGGAGAGGGGGCTAACCCTAGGCGCAGATGGGCCCTAGGCCCACCCTTGGGCGCGCCCCCTCTCTCCCTCCCTCTGGCCGCCCGCCCAGATGAGATCTGGGGATGCCGCCGGCCCCCTAAAGGGAACTCTAGGGCGCAGCCCCTCCCCTCCCCTCCTCCTATATATAGTGGTGGGTTTTGGGGCTGCCGACACATGAGTTCCCTCTCTCTCGACGCAGCCCTACTCCTCCCTCTCCTCGTCCTCCGTAGTGCTTGGCGAAGCCCTGCTGGAGTGTCACGTAGCTCCACCGCCACCAAGCCATCATGCTGCCGGAGCTCTCCCTCAACCTCTCCTTCCTCCTTGCTGGATCAAGGCGTAGGAGACATCACCGGGCTGCACGTGTGTTGAACGCAGAGGCGTCGTTGTTCGGCGCTTAGATCGAAATCCACCGCGATCTGAATCATTGCGAGTATGACTCCACCAACCGCGTTCTAGTAACGCTTTTGCTTAGCGATCTTCAAAGGTATGAAGATGCACTCTCCCCTTGCTCGTTTGCTGGTTTCTCCATAGATTGATCTTGGTGGTCGTAGGAAAATTTTGATTTACTACTACGTTCCCCAACAGTGGCATCATGAGCTAGGTCTATGCGTAGATTCTATGCACGAGTACAACACAAGTTGTTGTGGGCGTCGATCTTGTTAATTTTCTTACCGTTACTAGTCTTATCTTGATTCGGCGGTATTGTGGGATGAAGCGGCCCGGACCAACTTTACACGTATGCTTACGTGAGATCGGTTCCATCGCCTGACATGCACTTGTTGCATAAGGTGGCTAGCGGGTGTCTGTCTCTCCCACCTTAGTCGGATCGGATTCGATGAAAAGGGTCCTTATGAAGGGTAAATAGCAATTGGCATATCACGTTGTGGTTTTGGCTTAGGTAAGAAACGTTCTTGCTACAACCTTTAGCAGCCACATAAAAACTTGCAACAACAAATTAGAGGACGTCTAACTTGTTTTTGCAGCATATGCCTTGTGATGTGATATGGCCAAAGAATGTGATGTGATGCATTGTGATGTATGAGATTGATCATGTTCTTGTAATAGGATTCACGACTTGCATGTCGATGAGTATGAAAACCGGCAAGAGCCATAGGAGTTGTCTTAATTTATTGTATGACCTGCGTGTCAATCAAGATTGCCATGTAATTACTTTACTTTATTGCTAAACGTTAGTCATAGTAGTAGTAATAGTTGGCGAGACAACTTCATGAAGACACGATGATGGAGATCATGGTGTCGTGCCGGTGACAGTGATGATCATGGTGCCCCGAAGATAGAGATCAAAGGAGCAAGATGATATTGGCCATATCATGTCACTATATATTGATTGCATGTGACGTTTATCATGATTACATCTTATTTCCTTAGAACGACGGTAGCTAGATAAGATGATTTCTCAATAAAATTTCAAGAAAAGTGTTCACCCTAATTGTTGCACCGTTGCTAAGGATCGTTGTTCCGAAGCACCACATGATGATCGAGTGTGATAGGTTCTAACGTTCGCATACAACGGGTGTAAGACATATTTACACACGCGATACACTTAGGTTGACTTGACGATCCTAGCATGTATAGAAATGGCCTCGGAACATGGAAGACCGAAAGGTCGAACATGAGTCATATAGAAGATACGGTCAACATGGAGATGTTCACCATGGATGACTAGTCCGTCTCACGTGATGATCGGACACGGGCTAGTTGACGTGGATCATGTGTCACTTGGATGACTAGAGAGATGTCTGTCTAAGTGGGAGTTCATTAAATAATTTGATTATGTGAACTTAATTATCATGAAATTAGTCTAAAATTGTCTTTACAAACTATATTGTATATCCAATGGCCAACGCTAATGTCATCCTCAACTTCAACGCGTTCCTAGAGAAAACCAAGCTGAAAGATGATGGAAGCAACTATGCGGACTGGGTCTGTAGCTTAAGGATCATCCTCATAGCTTTCAAAAGATTGTATGTCCTTGATGCGCCGCTAGGTGACGCACCCATTCTCCCAGCGGAACTAGACGTTATGAACGCTTGGCAAACGCGCTGTGATGATTACTCCCTGGTTTAGTGCGGCATGCTTTACAGTTTAGAACCGGGGCTCCAAAAGCGTTTTGAGCAACATGGAGCATATGAGATGTTCCAAGAGCTGAAACTAGTTTTCCAAGCTCATGCCCTGGTCGAGAGGTATGATGTCTCCGACAAGTTCTTCAGTTGTAAGATGGAGGAAAATAGTTTTGTCAGTGAGCACATACTCAAAATGTCTGGGTTGCACAACCACTTGACTCAGTTGGGAGTTAATCTCCCGGATGACTCGGTCATTGACAGAATCCTCCAGTCACTTCCACCTAGCTACAAGAGCTTTGAGATGAACTACAACATGCAGGGTATGGAGAAGTCCATTTCCGAGTTGTACTCGATGTTGAAATCAGCGGAGGTCGAGATCAAAAAGGAACATCAAGTGTTGATGGTAAATAAGACCACTAGTTTCAAGAAAGGCAAGGGTAAGAAGAACTTCAAGAAGGACGGCAAAGTTGTTGTCGTGCCCAGTAAGCAAGTTGCCGGGAAGAAGAACAAGAATGAACCCAAGCCTGAGACTGAGTGCTTTTATTGCAAGGGTATCGGTCACTGGAAGTGGAACTGCCCCAAGTACTTAGCAGATAAGAAGGCCGGCAACGTTAAAGGTATATGTGATATACTTGTTATTGATGTGTACCTAACCAGCGCTCATAGTAGCTCCTGGGTATTCGATACCGGTACAGTTGCTCACATTTGTAACTCCAAACAAGAGTTGTGGAATAAGCGGAGACTAGCAAAGGATGAGGTGACCATGCGTGTCGGGAATGGTTCCAAGGTCGATGTGATAGCCGTCGGTACGCTACCTCTACATCTACCTTCGGGATTAGTTTTAAACCTTAATAATTTTTATTTAATACCAGCTTTGAGCATGAACATTGTATATGGATCTCTCTTGATGCGAGATGGCTACTCATGTAAATCTGAGAATAATGGTTGTTCTATTTATATGAGAGAAATGTTTTATGGTCATGTCCCGCTGCTCAATGGTTTATTTTTGTTGAATCTCGAACGTGATGTTACACATGTCCACAGTGTGAGTACCAAAAGATGTAAGGTTGATAACGATAGTCCCACTTACATGTGGCACTAACGCCTTGGTCATATTGGTGTCAAACGCATGAAGAAGCTCCATGCTGATGGACTTTTGGAGTATCTTGATTTTTAATCATTTGACATGTGTGAACCATGCCTCATGCGCAAGATGACCAAGACTCCGTTCTTCGGAACAATGGAGCGAGTGACTCACTTATTGGAGATAATACATACCGATGTATGCGGTCCAATGAGTGTCGAGGCTCGCTGTGGCTACCGTGATGTTCTCACCCTCACTGATGACTTGAGTAGATATGGGTATGTCTACTTAATGAAACACAAGTCTGAAACCTTTGAAAAGTTCAAGGAATTTCAGAGTGAGGTAGAGAATCAACGTGACAGGAAAATAAAATGCCTACGATTTGATCGTGGTGGAGAATATTTGAGTCACGAGTTTGACACGCAG
Source organism: Hordeum marinum (assembly GCA_022496015.1). NCBI lineage: Eukaryota > Viridiplantae > Streptophyta > Magnoliopsida > Poales > Poaceae > Hordeum > Hordeum marinum. Next base: position 15,267 of record JAAAWK010000323.1, on the reverse strand, counting down.
CTAAGGAAATGTGGAATTGTTTCACAACTCACGCCGCCTAGCACACCTCAGCGAAATGGTGTGTCTGAACGTCGTAATCGCACTCTATTGGATATGGCACGATCTATGATTTCTCTTACCGACTTACCACTATCATTTTGGGGATGTGCATTAGAGACTGCCGCATTCACTTTAAATAGGGCACCGTCAAAGTCCGTTGAGACGACACCGTATGAATTATGGTTTGGAAACAAACCTAAGCTGTCATTTCTAAAAGTTTGGGGATGCGATGCTTATGTGAAGAAACTTCAACCTGAGAAGCTCGAACCCAAAGCGGAAAGATGCGTCTTCATAGGATACCCCAAAGAAACTGTTGGGTATACCTTCTACCTCAGATCCGAAGGCAAAAATACTTGTTGCCAAGAATGGATCCTTTCTACTGAAAGAGTTTCTCTCGAAAGAAGTAAGTGGGACGAAAATAGAACTTGATGAGGTAATTATACCTCCACTCGAACCGGAGAGTAGCGCAACACAGGAAGTTGTTTCTGTGGATCCTGCACCGGCTGGAGAGGAAGTTAATGATGATTGATCATGAACTTCAGATCAAGTTTGCTATTGAAACTCGAAGTTCCACAAGGACATGTTCTGCACCAGAGTGGTACGGCAACCCTGTCCTGGAGATCATGTTGTTGGACAACGGTGAACCTTCGAACTATGAAGAAGCGATGGCAGGCCCGTACTCCAACAAATGGCTTGAAGCCATGAAATCCGAGAGAGGATCCATGTATGAGAACAAAGTATGGACTTTGGTGGACTTGCCCGATGATCGGCGAGCCATAGAAAATAAATGGATCTTTAAGAAGAAGACTGACGCGGATGGTAATGTGACCTTCTATAAGGCTCGGCTTGTCGCTAAGGGTTATCGACAAGTTCAAGGAGTTGACTACGATGAGACTTTCTCACCCGTAGCGATGCTGAAGTCCGTCCGAATTATGTTAGCAATTGCTGCACTTTATGATTATGAGATCTGGCAAATGGACATCAAAACGGCATTCCTTAATGTCTTCCTTAAGGAAGAACTATATATGATACAGATGGAAGGTTTTGTCGATCCTAAGGGCGCTAACAAAGTATGCAAGCTCCAGCGCTCCATCTATGGGCTGGTGCAAGCATCTCGGAGTTGGAACATTCGCTTTAATGAGGGTGATTAAAGCATTTGGATTATAACAGGTTTATGGAGAACCCTGTATTTACAAGAAAGTGAGTGGGAACTCTATAGCATTTCTCATATATATGTGGATGACATATTGTAGATGGGAAATGATATAGAACTTTTGGAAAGCATAAAGGCCAGTTGAACAAGAGTTTTCAATGAAGGACCTTGGAGAAGCTGCTTATAATATTAGGCATCAAGATCTATAGAGCATAGATCGAGACGTCCCATAGGTCTTTCACAAAGCCACATACCTTGACAAGATATTGAAGAAGTTCAATATGGATCAGTCCAAGAAGGGGTTCTTGCCTGTATTGCAAGGGTGTGAGACTGAGTACGACTCAATGCCCGACCACGGCGGAGGATAGAGAAAAGATGAGTGTCATCCCCTATGCTTCAGCCATAGGCTCTATCATGTATGCCATGTTGTGTAACAGACCTAATGTGAACCTTGCCATAAGTTTGGTAGGGAGGTACCAAAGTGATCCCGGAGGTGGAACACTGGACAGCGGTAAAAGAATATACCTGAAGAACCTGAAAAGGACCAAGGACATGTTTCTTGTATATGGAGGTGCCGAAGAGCTCGTCGTAAAGGGTTACGTCGATGCTACCTTCAGCATAGATCCGGACGACTCCAGTCGCAAAACCGGATACGTGTATATTTTGAACGGAGGGGCAGTCAGTTGGTGCAGTAGCAAGCAAAGCGTCGTGGCGGCATCTACATTTGAAGCGGAATACATGGCTGCTTCGGAATCAGCAAAGGAAGGAGTCTGGATGAAGGAGTTCATCACCGACCTAAGAGTGATTCCCAGAGCATCGGGGCCCGATGACTCTAGTCTGTGACAACACTTGAGCTATTGCCCTTGCGAAGGAGCCCATGTTTCATAAGAAGACAAGACACATCAAGCGCCGCTTCAACTCCATTCGTGATTACATTCAGGAAGGAGATATAGATATTTGTAAAGTACATACGGACTCGAATGTCGCAGGATCCGTTGACTAAACCTCTCTCACGAGCAAAACATGACCAACACCAGAACTCTATGGGTGTTCGATTCATCACAATGTAACTAGATTATTGACTCTAGTGCAAGTGGGAGACTGTTGGAAATATGCCCTAGAGGCAATAATAAAATGGTTATTATTGTATTTCCTTGTTCATGATAATTGTCTATTGTTCATGCTATAATTGTATTAACCAAAAACTGTAATGCATGTGTGAATACATAGACCACAACGTGTCCCTAGCGAGCCTCTAGTTGGCTAGCTCGTTGATCAATATATGGTCACAGTTTCATGGCCATGGGACATTGGATGTCGTTGATAATGGGATCACATCATTAGGAGAATGATGTGATGGACAAGACCCAATTCTAAGCATAGCACAAGATCATGTAATTCGCCTGCTAAAGCTTTTCTAATGTCAAGTATCGTTTCCTTAGACCATGAAATTGTTGCACTCCCGGATACCGTAGGAATGCTTTGGGTGTGCCAAACATCACAACGTAACTGGATGACTATAAAGGTGCACTACGGGTATCTTCGAAGTGTGTGTTGGGTTGGCACGAATCGAGACTGGGATTTGTCACTTCCGTGTGACGGAGAGGTATCTCTGGGCCCACTCGGTAAGACATCATCATAATGAGCTCAATGTGACTAAGGAGTTAGCCACAGGATGATGTGTTACGAAACGAGTAAAGAGACTTGCCGATAACGAGATTGAACAAGGTATAGGGATACCGACGATCGAATCTCGGGCAAGTATCATACCGGTAGACAAAGGGAATTGTATACGGGAATGATTGAATCCCCGACATCATGGTTCATCCGATGAGATCATCATGGAGCATGTGGGAGCCAACATGGGTATCCAGATCCCGCTGTTGGTTATTGACCAGAGAGGTGTCTCGGTCATGTGTACGTGCCTCCCGAACCCGTAGGGTCTACACACTTAAGGTTCGATGACGCTAGGGTTATAGGGAAGTAGTGTATGTTATTACCGAAGGTTCTTCGGAGTCCCGTATGAGATCCCGGACGTCACGAGGAGTTCCGGAATGGTCCGGAGGTAAAGATTCATATAACGTAAGTGAGGATTTGGTCACCGGAAGTGTTCCGGGCATCACCGGTAATGTACCGGGACCACCGGAAGGGTTCTGGGTGTCCACCAGGAGGGGCCACCGGCCCCGGAAGCCTTCATGGGACAAGAGTGGGAGGGAACCAGCCCCTAGGTGTGCTGGTGCGCCTACTACCCCCAGCCCAAGGCGCAGCAGGGAGGAGAGGGGGCTAACCCTAGGCGCAGATGGGCCCTAGGCCCACCCTTGGGCGCGCCCCCCTCTCTCCCTCCCTCTGTCCGCCGCCTAGATGGGATCTGGGGATGCCGCCGGCCCCCTAAAGGGAACCCTAGGGCGTATCCCCTCCCCTCCCCTCCTCCTATATATAGTGGTGGGTTTTGGGGCTGCCGACACATGAGTTTCCCTCTCTCTCGGCGCAGCCCTACACCTCCCTCTCCTCATCCTCCGTAGTGCTTGGCGAAGCCCTGTTGGAGTGCAACGTAACTCCATCGCCACCATGCCGTCGTGCTGCCGGAGCTCTCCCTCGACCTCTCCTTCCTCCTTGCTAGATCAAGGCGTAGGAGACGTCACCGGGATGCATGTGTGTTGAACGCGAAGGCGCCGTTGGTCGGCGCTTAGATCGGAATCCACCGCGATCTGAACCGCTGCGAGTACGACTCCACCAATCACGTTCTAGTAACGCTTCCGCTTAGCGATCTTCAAAGGTATGAAGATGCACTCTCCCCTTGCTCGTTTAGTGGCTTCTCCATAGATTGATCTTGGTGGTCATAGCAAAAATTTGATTTACTACTACGTTCCCCAACATATACATACCCCCTCGCCAGCGAGCAGAGCACTCCACATTGCTCTATTTTTCTGGCCGACGAGGGGAGAGCTTTGTGGTGCTCTAGATCACCTCCTATGCACATGAGGTGTTCGATGAAATGCCCAAGCCACACTTAAGCTTTCACCTCTCGAAGCTCCTTGTCGAAGCTCCATGTTCCTCAAGATTTGTCTAGGTTTGGCGGTCCGTCCTGTCCCGTCCCCGTCCTCACCGCCGTCGATAGCCCGCGCCCATCTCGGTGCCGACACCACCGTGGTTAGCCTCTTCTTCTTATCTTCTTTCTAAAAGAAAAAAGTTTGTACTTGTATGATTTAGATACATACTTGTGTAATTTTCTTACTTTTATTATTGTTTGTTATTATATAGTGCGATGGTTTTCACATCCACCACCGTCGGCCCTCGTCCTGTCTATGATTCGAATGTGGTATATATTATCTTTTATAACTATTTGTTTTATTTAGTGTTTATCACAGTTATGCCGACCAACGTGACATAGATGTTTTATTCTAGGAGGTATGTGAACCGGAAATTCCAACCCACATAGAAATTCTTGTCGAGAAGTTAAATTTGGTTGAAAAACAAACAATGACTTGAAAGAAAAATTACAAAGAGTTGAAGAGGAGAAGATGAAGTTGGAGTTGCATGTTGCCGATGTCGTCGACGATAACAAGACCAAGATGGATGCAATGTGCTTGAAGATTACAAAGATTAAAAAAATATGTCATTCATACTGAGGCTTCGTATCATTATGCCGTTGGATCAATTGGTACCTTAGTAGCGGGTATGATCGCATTTGCTATTGCATTTAAATTTGTTTACATAGTTTCTTTGTATGTTTTAATTAGATGCTCTAGAGAGATATATGTTGTTCAATAATGAGAATTATGTATAAACTGTATGTATTTATTTGAAGTTATTTTCAATCTCAGGGTCATTTAGCTCAAAAAAAAATCAGTAGTGCATGAAAAATACCAAATGATCAAGTCAGAAAGGGTTGAAAATTGATGATGTGGTTTTTAAATGGTGCATTTTGAACACACAAAAAGTATGGAGTTCAAATAAGTTCAAAAAAATGAAATCCCGTTGTAACAGATGAGTTTTCGTCCGAAACCGTGATACTTCGAAAGAGATTGTTCATTTTGTACACGAAGTGCATCCAGTTTTTTCCGTAGCCCTCTCAACTTCTTAGCACATGCTATGTGGGTAAAATGATGATACCATGCCAACGTTAAACCTTTTCAGAGTTCATTTGAAGTGTTTTTCAATTTCAGGGTCATTTAGCTCAAAAAAATCAGTAAGTGCATGAAAATACGAAATGATCAAGTCAGAAAGGGTTGAAAATTGACGTTGTGGCTTTGAATGATGCATTTTGAACACACAAAAAGTATGGAGTTCAAATAAGTTCAAAAACTGAAATCCCTTTGTAACAGATGAGTTTTCGTCGGAAACCATGATACTTCGAAAGAGATTGTCCATTTTGTACACGAAGTGCATCTAGTTTTTGTCGTAACCCTCTCAACTTTTTAGCACATGCTATGTGGGTAAAATGATGATACCATGCCAACTTTCAACCTTTCAGGGTTCATTTGAAGTGCTTCTCGATTTTAGGGTCATTTAGCTCAAAAAAACAGTAAGTGCATGAAAAATACCAAATAAGCAGAAAAGGGTTGAAAATTGATGATGTGGCGTTGAATGGTGCATTTTGAACACACAAAAAGTATGGAGTTCAAATAAGTTCCAAAAATGAAATCCCTTTGTAACAGATGAGTTTTTCGTCCGAAACCGTGATACTTCGAAAGAGATTGTCCATTTTGTACATGAAGTGCATCCAGTTTTTGCCGTAACCCTCTCAACTTTTTACCACATGCTATGTGGGTTAAATGATGATACCATACCAACTTTAAACCATTTTCAGAGTTCATTTGAAGTGCTTTTCAATTTCAGGGTCATTTAGCTCAAAAAAATCAGTAAGTGCATGAAAAATATCAAATGATCAACTCAGAAAGGGTTGAAAATTGATGATGTGGCTTTGAATGATGCATTTTGAATACACAAAAAGTATGGAGCTCAAATAAGTTCAAAAACTGAAATCCCTTTGTAACAGATGAGTTTTTGTCCAAAACCATGATACTTTGAAAAAGATTGTCCATTTGTACACGAAGTGCATCCGGTTTTTGCCGTAACCCTCTCAACTTTTAGCACATGCTATGTGGGTAACATGATGATACCATGCCAACTTTCAACATTTTCAGAGTTTATTTGAAGTGCTTTTCAATTTCTTCCAAAACATAGTGGGAATGGAGTTCAAAAAAGAATCAACTAAAAAGATTTTATAAACCTCTAATATTTTTGAAACTATAATTATATAAAAATTATGCAACTAAAATTATCAAAGTATTTTTTGTTCAACACATTAATAGCAAAAATAATATAATGATAAAACACACTGGAAATAAATAAAGTACAAAAAATAAAGCAAAAAACAAAACAAAAATAATGGAAATTATGTAACTAAAATTATCAAAGTATTTTTTGTTCAAAACATTAATAGAAAAAAAGAATATAATGATAAAACACACTAAGCCACCATAAAGTATTTTTGTTAAGAACTTTTAATATGCAAAAAATAACATAAAAAATGCCACCTCCTAAGCGACCATGGCCTGAATACGACTAGTAACCCAATATACATGGGCCAGGATGCAGGCCCACGGGGCAAGTAGGCCCAACAGGCAGAGACAATTGGGCATGCACTGCCCACGGTAGAGAGGAGCTCGAGACAGTTAGTTCAGCCACGCTTATAAACCAGTACGAGCGCTCCTCGCTCGGCGAGGTGGGACTAAACTCCCATCGTGCCAGGAACAGGGCTTTGGTCCCGGTTGGTGGCACCAACCGGGACCAAAGGTCTCTGCTTCCCGCCCTTTGGGCTAACGATAAGAGACCTTTGGTCCGGGTTGGTGGCACCAACCGGGACTAAAGGTTGCTATTGGTCTCGGTTGGTGCCACCAACCGGGACCAAAGGCTCTGGGTATATAAGCCCACACTTAGCGTTTCCAGTCCATGTTCATCTCCCCCCCACCGCCACGCCGAACAGCACGCCGCTGCCAGCCTACCAGACCGTGTCCTCGCCCTCGCCGACATGCTCCCCTCCCCTCGCCCTCGCCGACGCCCTCACTGATGCGCCCTCGCGCCCTCGCCCTCGCTGCGCGCCATCCTCGTCACCGTCCTCGATTCCACCGTCCTCGCCGTCGACATGCCCTCGCACCCTCGCCCTTGCCCGTGCCCTGCCCTATCCGCGTGCCGTCCTCGTCGCCGGCCTCGAGCCTGCCGTTCTCGTCACGCCCTCGCCCCCCTGTCGCCGATCTCGCCCTCGCTGCCCCCCCAAGTGAGCCCCCCTTTCCATGTCCCCTACTCCCCGTCGCCACTTCTCCATGGTCGCCGGCCGGCAGCACGGCGCGTGCTTTGTTTTTTTCCATGTATATGTGTATTTTTTTGCGGGCATGTATATGTGTATATGTTTTTTCATGTATATGTATATATGTTCATGTATATGTGTGTATATGTTCATGTTGGCATCCGCTCTATCATCACGTTGGCGAAGCAAGACTTTTTTGATATGTTCATGTGTGTATGTGTTCACGTTGGCGAAGCAAGTCTTTTTTTGAATGTAGTTTTTTTGTTAAATGAAAATGTTGGCATCGGCTCTATCATCACGTTGGCATCGGCTCTATCTATCAACAAGGCCACGGGAGCACCTCGCCCCCCTATCATCACGTTGGCATCGGCTCACCAAGAGCTTTCCAACGGATCCGGAATGTATGCCATTGTCGATATACCCCCTCTTCGATAACTTCGACATGAGGGGGGGTTGATATACCCCCTCCCCTCCCTGATAACATTTTATTTCTAAGTTACTAAGGTAAAATGTTCACCCCCTCTCGATATACCGGGCGACCAACTCTCGAGGCCACCCAAACCCTAGGAAAAAAGCGTTGTCGATATACCCCCTCCCCGATAACATTTTTTTCTAAGTTACTAAGGTAAAATGTTCACCCCCCTCTCGATATACCCGGCGACCAACTCTCTAGGCCACCCAAACCCTAGGAAAAAAGCATTGTCGATATACTCCCTCCCCGATAACATTTTTTTCAAAGTTACTAAGGTAAAATGTTCATATAGAAAACTTCGGTAATATAGATTTATCAAGAATGCCCCCATTATGGATGTGCACAAGTTGATCCAATTTTTTTCTGATCCCACCTATATATATATATATATATATTCTTCTATATGTCATACTGTGTGTCAAAGTATTGAAGAAATCCATGGCTTCATCATCAGCCGGAAGTAACCGGCGTACGAAGCTCTTCAAAGTTGTTTTGGAATGGAGTTCCGGATAGAATAATTCGCTTTTTGGTACGAATTTCAGCAACGGCCTTCCAAATAGTGATATTCAGAATGCTCTTGTTGAACATCGTACCAAAAAGCTAATTATCCTCTCCGGGACTCCATTCCAAAACAATTTTGGAGAGCTTTGTACCATTATGCGCTTGTTACTTCCAGCTAATCATGAAGCTGTGGTTTTTTTGAATCTTTTGACACTAGACAACATGACATATAGAAGGGTAGATGAGATCAGGAAAAATATGGACAATTTTCTGCACATCCAGAATGGCGCCATTTTGTTAAATCCCTAAAAGGTTAAGAGAATCCCGGCCCTCTGGCCCGACCAAACCCTAGAAGCGTCGATGGCCACCCCTAACCCTGGAAGCGTTGTCGAGGCCACCCCAAATCATAGAGAAGTATATTAATTGGCATGTTTTAATATTTGCAGAAACTATGGATCAAAGAGACTTGGAACAAGAACAGTTGTTGGGGGACCTAATCCGAGGCAATCTTGATGCTGTCTTGTCGTTTCTCAACGACACCGATGGTCTTGAAGGAGAGGATTACTGCTCCGGTGATCGAACAATGGAGGAGGAAGGACATGATCATGATGGCTCCGGTGACCGAATGCCGGAGGAAGAAGGAGACCATGGTGATGGCTCCGGTGACCGAATGGAGGAGGGAGATGTTGCAAAGTCCGGCGAGGTATATATATTAATTAAGCATGTGATTACTAGCTAATTGATGCATTAATTGTTTTGGTATGTACATATATTAACTTTTATTTCTTCTTTTATATAGCCATCCGGATCGAGCCAAACTTCGGTAACCAGACGAGGCCCGAAGAAAAGGTTGCGCAAGGAAGAAAGGTTCATGATCATAGCACTCGCGGACGATGGCCTACCGATTGAACCAAAGCGGACCAAGGATGCATTTGCTGCTCAGTGTGGAGGAATTGTTGGGACAACATCCCGATCAGCATCAAGCAATGGAATAAGCCTAAGGACGACTCCCATGAAGGTGATTATGTCACTGATAGACAGAAAGATGATCTTTGGACCGCGCTGAAGGCAAATTTCACCCTACCGCTAGAGGAGGATCAGAATAAGCCACTTATAGAGCCACTGGTCAAGGCGTGTGCTCTTAAGAAGATGGCAGATCAATTCAGGAGGTGTAAGAAAGAGTTGAAATCAAAGTTTATCGACAAAGGGTAGACTCCAGAATTCATCGGCCGATTTGAGAAGATAAGAGATCACTGGCCCGCATTTGTGGCCTACAAGACATCGAAGAAGAGTAAGAAAATGTCTGAGACAAACAAGATCAATGCTGCAAAGAAGCAGTATCACCATCACACGGGGTTAGGTGGCTACCTCAGATCCCGGTAGTCGTGGTACAAAGCTAAGAAGGACCTGCTTACTAAAGGGGTCGAACCACAGACATTGAACTGGCCAGAGCGTTCAAGGACTTGGTTCTTCGGGGTTGGGGAAACTTTGTGTTGGAAATATGCCCTAGAGGCAATAAATAAAGTGTTTATTATTATATTTCCTTGTTCATGACAATTGTTTATTATCCATGCTATAATTGTATTGATTGGAAACACATTACATGTGTGGGTAAATAGACAACACTTGGTCCCTAGTATGCCTCTAGTGAACTAGCTCGTTAATCAAAGATGGTCAAGGTTTCCTAGACATTGACATGTGATGTCATTTGATAATGGGATCACATCATTAGAAGAATGATGTGATGGACAAGACCCAAACTACAAACGTAGCATATGATCGTGTCAGTTTATTGCTATTGTTTTCTGCATGTCAAGTATATGTTCCTATGACCATGAGATGATGCAACTCACGGACACCGGAGGAGCGCCTTGTGTGTATCAAACGTTGCAACGTAACTGGGTGAATATAAAGGTGCATTACAGGTATCTCCGAGGGTGTCTGTTGGGTTGGCATGGATCAAGACTGGGATTTGTTACTCCGTGGGACGGAGAGGTATCTCAGGGCCCACTCGGTAATACAACATCACAATGAGCCTTGCAAGCAATGTGACTAAGTATTAGCCACAAGATCTTGTATTATGGAGCGAGTAAAGAGACTTGCCTGTAACGAGGTTGAACTAGGTATACACATACCAACGACCGAATCTCGGGCAAGTAACATAATGAAGAACAAAGGGAACATCATACGGGATTAACTGAATCCTTGACATAAAGGTTCGACCGATAAAGATCTTCATAGAATATGTAGGAACCAATATGGGCATCCAGGTCCCGCTATTGGTTATTGACCGTAGAGGTGTCTCGGTCATGTCTACATAGTTCTCGAACCCGCAGGGTCTGCACACTTAAGGTTTGGTGACGTTTCGGTAGTATAGAGTTATGCATGGTGGTGACCAAAGGTTGTTCGGAGTCCCGGATGAGATCCCGGATGTCACGAGGATCTCCGGAATGGTCTGTAGGGAAAGATTGATATATTGGAAGTCCTGTTTTGGTCGCCGGAAAGGTTTCGGGCTCATCGGTAGTGTATCGAGTGTGCCGGTAGTGTACCGGGGGACCATCAGGAGGGGTATTTCGACCCAAGTGGCTACATGGGCTGTGGGAAGGTGAATAGAAGCCCTTAGTGGTCTGGTGGAAGTCCCACACAAGGCCCACGCGTCTGGGAAGAAAATCCCAAAAGGAAAAAGGTGGAAAAAGGCAAAAAGGAACAAATAAGGAAGGAGTCCTAATCCTACTAGGAGTGGAGGAGGAGGACTCCTCCCTCCTTGGTTCGGCCAAAGCCTAGGGCTGGACTCTTGAGGGCCAAGCCTCCTCCTCCCCTCCTCCTATATATACTAGTGGTTTTGAGGGTTTTTGCACAATAATTTCTGCCACGTGCTGCCCTCTCCTCTAGTGCATAGTTTTCTCCTCTAGATCGGTTTTCTGTAGTGCTTAGGCGAAGCCCTGCCGGAACAGCTCCACCACCATTGCTGAAGTGCCGTCACGCTACCGGAGAACTCTTCCACCTCTCCGCCCCTCTTTCTGGATCAAGAAGGCAGAGATCGTCATCAAGCCGTACGTGTGCTGAACGCGGAGGTGCCGTCCGTTCGGTGCTAGATCGGGACGGATCGTGATTGGATCGCGAGACGCTTGGCGATTTGGATCGCGAAGACGTTCGACTACATCAACCGCGTTTCTTAACGCTTCCCGCTTAGCAATCTACAAGGGTACGTATATCCACTCTCCCTCTCATAGATGCTCATCACCATGGATAGATCTTGCGTGTGCGTAGGAATTTTTTTGTTTCCCATGGAACGTTCCCCAACAGTGGCATCATGAGCTAGGTCTGTGTGTAGATGAGATCTTGAGTAGAACACAAAGAGTTTGTGGGTGTTGATGCTTAGATTGCTTCCTCCTCCCTTGGTCGTGTTTTTGGTTCAGCGGTATTGTGGGATGAAGCGGCCCAGACCAACATTACTCGTACGCTTACGAGAGACCGGTTCCACCGACTGACATGTAACTTCGTTGCACAAAGATGTTTGATGGGTGTCTTTTTCTCCTACTTTAGTTGGATCGGATTCAACAAAGGCGGTCCTTGAGAAGGTTGAAAAGCAACTTATGTATCACCGTTGTGGTTTATGCGTAGGTGAGAATTGTTCTTGCTAGATACCCAAAGCAGCCACGTAAAACATGCAACAACAATTAGAGGACGTCTAACTTGTTTTGCAGGGTATGTTGTGATGTGATATGGCCAATTACATGATGTGATATATGTGATGTATGAGATGATCATGTGATGTATAGATTATCACGACTTGCATGTCGATGAGTACGGCAACCGACAGGAGTCATAGGGTTGTCTTTAATTATTGTATGACCTGCGTGTCAATCATTAAGCGCTATGTAATGCTTTACTTTATCGCTAAACGGTAGCAATAGTAGTACAAGCATGGTGGGCGCGACAACCCCGATGGCGACATGTTGATGGAGATCAAGATGATGTAGATCATGGTGTCGTGCCAGTGACGATGGAGATCATGCCGGTGCTTTCAAGATGGAGATCAAAAGCACAAGTTCATGGCCATATCATGTCACTTATGATTTGCATGTGATGTTAATCCTTTTGTGCACCTTGTTTTGCTTAGGACGACGATAGCATTATAAGGTGATCCCTCACTTAAAATTTCAAGATGAATTGTGTTCTCCCCGAGTGTGCACCGTTGCAAAAGTTCGTCGTGTCGAGACAACCACGTGATGATCGGGTGTGATAGATTCTACGTTCACATACAACGGGTGCAAGCCAGTGTTGCACATGCAGAACACTCGGGTTAAACTTGACGAGCCTATGTACAGACATGGCCTCGGAACACAAGAGACTGAAAGGTCGAACATGAGTCATATAGTAGATATGATCAACATGATGATGTTCACCATTGAAAACCACCTCAACTCACGTGATGATTGGACTTGAGTTGGTGGATTTGGATCATGTGGCACTCAGATGACCTGAGGGATGTCAATTTTCAATGGGAGCTTTAGTAATTTGATTAACTAAGACTCATTATCTTGAACAATAGTCTAAGTAACCATTGCATATTTATGTTGTAGATCAATGGCTCGCGTAGTAGCACCCCTGAATTTTAATGCGTTCCTAGAGAAAGCTAAGTTGAAAGTTGATGGAAGTAACTTTTTTGACTGGGCCCATAATCTGAGGATTATCCTCACGGCTTCCCAGAAATCATATGTCCTTGATTGCACCGCTTGGTGACCAACCCGAAGACATGTCATCCGAAGACGTTAAGAACACTTGGGAGGCACGTTCTGGAGATTACTCAATAGTTCAGTGTGCAATATTGTATGGCTTAGAACCGGGACTTCAAAGACGTTTTGAACATCATGGAGCATATGAGATGTTCCAAGAGTTGAAAGTTTATCTTTCAGAAGAATGACCGGATCGAGAGGTATGAGACCTCCAATAAGTTCTATGCTTGCAAGATGCAGGAGAACGGGTCTATCAGTGAACATATACTCAGAATGTTTGGGTATTCGACTTGTCTAGCGGAGTTGGGAATTGCCCTTCCGCCAGAGGTGATCACTGACAAAGTTTCTTCAATCACTGCCACCTAGTTACAAGAGCTTTATGATGAACTATAATATGCACGGGATGAACAAGTCAGTCGCCGAGCTGTTTGTGATGCTAAAAGTCATTGAGTCTGAAATACAGAAATAACATCAAGTGTTGATGGTCAATAAAACCACTATTTCAAGAAGAATGGCAAGGGCAAGGGCAAGGGCAAGGGCAAGAAGGGTAAAACCAAGAAGGATGGCAAAGCAGTTTGTCCACTCCTGTAAAGAAGCCTAAGCATGGACCCAAGCCAGAAACTGAGTGCATTCATGCAAGGGAACTGGTCAATGGAAGCGGAACTGCCCCAAGTACCTGGCTGACAAGAAGGCGGCCAACGACAAACAAGGTATATATGATATACATGTTATTGATGTGTACCTTACTAGCTCTCATTGTAGTGCCTGGGTATTGATACCGGTTCGGTTGCTCAATTTGCAACTCAAAACAGGAACTACGCAATAAAACGAAGGCTGGCAAAGGACAAAGTGACGATGCGCGTGGGAAATGGTTCCAAGGTTGATGTGATCGCCGTCGGCACGCTCTCTCTTCGATTACCATCAGGATTAGTGATGAACCTGACACTACTGGAATCAGGGTCTTTGCCATCTGCCAGATATCTGCCGTGTGCCAGTTGATGGCAAAGAGGTTGTTTGCCGTCTATCTCCTAAAAGCAGACGGCAAAGAACCAGCTGATGGCAAAGAGGGTCTTTTTGCCATCTGCCACTTATTTGCCGTCTGCTGGCTGACGACAAAGAACTCTTTGCCGTCAACCAGCAGACGGCAAGAGGTGGGGGCGGGCCCCATGGAGGCCACTTAAACGGCAACGGCCAACCCACCTCTTTGCCGTTTTGCTGGCAGACGGCAAAGAGGTGGGACCCTAACCGGCCCCACCTCCTCTTTTTTTCTCTCTCTCATCCCTCTCTCTCTTCTCTATCTCCTCTCCCGCGCCCTCCCCTCCGGCCCGACCCTCCCCCGCCTCTCCCCTCCGGCGTCGACCGCCGCTCCCATGCCCCTGCCCCTCCGTCGCCCCGCCCCCCACCCCCGGAGCCCGCCCGTCGCCGCCGCCCGCCCTCTCCCGCCGCCCTCTCCCACCGCCCCTCTCCCCGGCCGTCCTCTCCCCGCCGGCCGTCGCCGCCGCCCCGCCTCTCCCGCCGCCCCTCCCGCCCCGTCGCCGCCGCCGCCCCGCACCGCCCCGCCCTCCCCTCCGCCGCCCAGCGCCACCGCCTCGACCTCCCTCCTGTGAGCTCCACCACCTCCCCCCTTTTTCTTTTTTCTTTTTTTTGCTTTTATTAGTTGTATGAGTTAGTTAGTTTAAAAATAAAAAATAAAAGAACAAAAAAATAATAATAATAAGAAGAAACAGAAGAAGAGGAGGAATTGAAGAAAAAGAAGAAGAAGAAGAAGAAGAAGAAGAAGAAGAAGAAGAAGAAGAAGAAGAAGAAGAAGAGAAGAGAAGAGAAAGAAAGAGGAGAGGAGGAGGAAGAAGAAGAGAGAAAAAAGGAAAGGAAGAAGAAGAAGAGGAGGAGGAGAAGAAGAAAAAAGAAGAAGAGGAAGAAGAAGAAGAAAAAAGAGGAGAGGAGGAGAAGACGAAGAGGAAAAAGGAAAGGAGGAGGAAGAAGAAGAGAAGAAGAAGGAAAAAAAAAAGGAAGAAAAGGAAGAAGAGGAAGAAGAAGAAAAGAAAAAAAGAGG